>PVJI01003351.1:0-125741 GCA_004026765.1 Micronycteris hirsuta
CAGAGGAAGTACTTTGAGATCATTGGCTGACAGGTGCTGTATAAGTACAAAGTATTATTATTAAAATGTCACTGCACTGGCTACATTTGCTCTTGAGGCAAGCTTTATTTTCCTAAAATGAACTGAGTAAAAGAATTTTATCCAGAGGCTCTCTATCCATAGATCTTGCTAGTCTTTGGCATAGCTTTGGAGGTACAGGCTAGAAAAACTTATTTTAGCATCTCTAACACCATCATCTTTCCCCCCAAATACCCAGAAACTTCCCTCTAGATTTTCCCACACTGGAATAGAAATAAAAAAAAATAGAGAATTGGTAAGCCTGGGATCTCAAACAATAGTGGTAGAAATTTAAATTTCTTCTGTTAGCAAAATCATTCATCTTTTTGTATCTCATTTTTAGATTACTTTACCTTTGGTCTTGAATCAAAAAAAATTCTGAAGAAATAAGATATTGTTTATGAAAATTCCTAACATGTAGTAGATACTCAACTAAAAAATGAATGAGTGCATTTAGTCAGCCTCGGAATCAAAATTCTAATGAATTTCAAAATATCAAAAAACAAACAAACAACAAGTAGCTATTAAACATTAGGTCCTTTAAAAGAAACCCAAATATGAAGGACCTAATTACTCACTGCAATGGACATCTTGTATTTTGGGGGAGATGTGGCTCAAAAAGTTGATGAAACATGCTGAAGCTTGAAGCATGAGAAAGCATTTGCACAAAGGGAATTTTTTTTTTTTTTTTTGAGGAGCGTTGGATGGATAAAAGAAGTTATCAGTGATAGAGATAGCAGGAAACATAAGTAAGGAAAGATGACAACATTCAGGGGGCAAGATATACAGCTAGTAAGGATCTAGGAAGGCCTTCAGTGTATGAGGGACTGGGTGATATTTGAGAGGGGATTGATAACCTAAAAATAAAAAGCCAAAGTGGGAGGAAATAAGCATCTGAGATCAGAAAGAATTGCAATTCTGGGAAGTAATGATTCAGGCAGAAACCCAAATAGTGTCCCAAATCTGAGGGAAATAATTACAATAGAAGGAGGGAATTTCTATTCGTGCTAATAAGCTATGTTATTCTTTAGCTATAGAAGATGGTGCTAATTCTAAAAAAATGTCCTTAATTTTCATTCCGCTTAGTCAGGACGTCGGCCTTCCTGTTAGCTTTGCATTGAATACAACAATGTTGGCTTGGCCGAGTCCAAAGGTTATTTTGCCCACTTCAAATGTGCCCAAGTTCAAGCATGAAGATGTGCACGACCTTTCCTCTGTGATGACAGCGCTAACTCCATTTTGAAATGACTCCATTTATATCTGATTTCTCAGGATCCAAGGTGGATTCGGCTATACCCAATTGTCTGGCATACCCAATTGTCAGGTGGATGCTTCCAACCAAGGGAAAGGAAAGGGGACCTTGATGGTCTTTCTGAGCCCCTCTTGTGGCCCTGGGAATTAGACAAAGGTTTTTATTTTTTAAAATTAGTTTGCATAATTTTTTTGTTTGCTTGTTTCTTTGTTTTTTTCATAAATTGAGTACATAGTATCCCCTATAAAGGAGACAAAGATATCTATAGGAGTCAATAGGAGTATTTCATATTCCTCTTTTTAAGACTCCTGAAAAACTATAGCCAGTTCCTGCCTAAAACAAAAGTCCAGTTCCAAGGAAGAGGATGGAAACTTCTCTTTATTCCATCCACAGCAGACTCACCTTGTGGAAGATCAAACATAAACAGGGCAGAGGGAGGGGGCTGTCTGCATTAGCCATCAGGAGCACTAAGACCAGCCAGCGAGATTTTACTTGCAGAGCCAGGATGTTACCAGAGCAAGCAAGGTAGGACAGATAAACACATAGTTATCTATTAAGAACTCTGTGTGGTCAATTGCTCTTACTTTATTTCTTTTTAATTATTAACTTAGCATCATTACTATTTTCTGTCTAATTTTCTTTTGGAACATTATGAGGCTTTTTCACACAGAGGGACAATTACATGAATCGATAAAAAGACAAGAAAAAAACCCTCATTTTGTGAGATATATCTCATCTGGTTTTGGCACTCCCTCTGCTTCCTCCTTCTTCTACTCTGTCAACCAGGTGACTTCTCATTGTTGACCTGGACTCCCCACAGACCTCTGGGACATTTGTCTCCTTCAAGCAACTTTCCCCTCCGAAAAGGACCCCCTCCTCATCACCGTTCATCTGGGCCTCATGCCCTCAGCACTGCGCTGCATGATTTACTAACTTGATCAGCTGTTCTTAACTAGGGTAATAACAGCCATTAATAGTTCACTTTCCTCCCAGCAATTTTATTTTAAAAATCACATCAATATGTTTATCTAAAAGGGAATGCAGTGTGGGAATCTTAAAAGCCCTCGGAGGGCCATTATGGCAGGTACTTAGGGTAGAAACATGCACTAATCATGGCTTCTCAGCAGCAACATTGATAGAGAGGCAGTGCTGGCAGGCACATGTTCCAAAACTTTGTAACCAACTCCCTTAATGTGCATACGTAAACTGAGTGCCAGGCTTAATGACATTGGAGGCCACACAGCTGATTGGTTGCCGAGCCAGAACTCAAGCCCAGGTTCCGAATCTCAGACTGGAGTCATCCAAAGCACCAGGCTGTTCTGTACATCCCACTCTGTACCTGGCTTTCTGAGAAACCTCCCACAAAATAATGCTGCTCAGTCACTGGGTTTCTGTTTCAAACACCATAAAACAGGAATTGGATTAATGGGTCTTTGAAAGGTAGGACTATTTTAGCTTTTCAGGTATTTTGACTCTGTGTATGTGAATCACACACATGCACTTTACATTAATCTACATATATAGAGCCTGGGGAATTTGACTTTACCATTTCCTCAAGTTTTCCTATGCCATGATGCCTCGCTCCTGGCATAACGGTCTTTAGCATGTCAATGATTCAAATACAAGGGCATTTTCTTGGGCCTTCATTGTTTCAGAGTGAAATTGAAAGAGGGAATCCAGCTGTTTATATGCAATATGCAGCAATTATGAAGTTCATTTCCAGAAACCACTGTAACCATGGCAACCTGTAATTCTGGAAGCACAGAGAAAGGCTGTAGACTGACATCCAATGGGGCCAACTTTTAGCCTGAGATGGCTCAGGAAATGCTGATGAGGAGCCTGAGCTGTTTATTTCAAGGTAGAAGCAGTTTTTGAAAGTCAGACTCTCTTAATCCGTAACTTCAGTTCTTGTTTAAAGTTCAGTAATCGGTAGAACTCAGATTTCTGGATTTGCCCGAGTCTGCCTTTGAGGGTTAAATATTTCAAATGAAACAAGAGACAGCATTGTATTGATGTTTATTTCATAGCACCTTAAACGCCAAGCTCAAAGTTATAACATCAAACTGACTGAACTTTAAACTAGTGTTTCAGGAACCTCAGAAAGTTCAAATGAGAAGCAAAGAACCCAGTCTCTTGATATACCATGTTTCTGAGCACATACTGACTTCTTTGATATTTCAAGAAAAAAGGGTAAGGCTCATGTTAGAATGAACTATTTTATAATATTTTGACCCCACCAGGCCAGAAGCTGCAATTGCAGAAGGGGAGGAAGGGAGGGCAGCAAAAGGACGGAGATATGGTCGTTTTGAGTCAGAAATTATTTAAAACAATTTGGTCAGGCTCCCGAGTTGATTGCCTTCCTATGGCTACATGCGTGCTCCCTTTGCTAACTTTGACTTCCTTTGACTAACAGTGTGACTTCCTAGACACTCAGAAAGGGAATGGGACAATGGGCAGCTAAGGGTCAAAACTCAAGAACACACAACTCCTGTGTGCACCCTGGGAAATTCATGGAGATGAAATGTTAAATGACTGCAAGCTGCAAAGGCATCTGAATTGGATTTTTGCTCTGTCTGCCTCTTTCGACTCTGTCTTTGATCCCTGCTGGCAGCATGCTGGGCATGTGCGAACACCACAGCTCACAGATTCTGTAGCTACAGAAAGTGAGAGGCAACCTGGGCCTGTCAGTGACGTGTTTTCCTCTCTGAAATTCCCAAGGGAGTTAAAACTCAGGGGTGTACTCCAGACAGGTTGAGATGTACCCCTTCCAGTGGAGAGCATGATTTTTTACTCTTTTGACTGAATGAGGAGCAGATAGTGTTGCGCACACCTGGAGCACCAGACAGACATCAACTAATAAATAGTCCCCAGGATGAGTTTACTGTCACTCTTGGGGCAGCAACTCGACTTGGGAGGCAACTGAACAATATCCGGAAAGGGATTTGATTGTGTCAAGACTGAGGCATCATGAGAGGTTAGAGATAGGTGGTGAATATATACAATGTAGATGCATACAAAGATTTTCAGGTGGCTTTTGAGCCAATGGCATAGTATATCACCTATAGAGCAAAAGGAAGTCCTCCTGTAATGATTCCCAGGCTCCTGGCTGCCATGTTTGGCCTGTGTGGACTCCTGCCTGATGTGACTGTATTGCAGAGTCCTGTGCTCCTTCTGTTTGGATATGACTTTTCCTTCCGTGCTAGCCTGCTCTTGTACCCTGTCGAGGTCCTGACTCTGAAGCACATGAAGGGGAACACAGGTTTTGGAGGCTGAGAATCTTGGCTTTGTCCCTAAACTTCCAGACCCAGAACAGCTTGCCTAACCTTTCCACATCATCAGTAAAGGGCTAGTCATGAAATACTGCCTGCGGGTCCCGTATACACTGTGCTGAGTATGGTGCCTAGCAGGGGCAGGTCTTCACTAATAACAACGGCATATACCTAACCCCTGCATAGACTGGGATTCACAGGAGCTGTAGAACACTGCCTCCACTACACAGCTGAAGAACAGTAAGGTCAGAAGTCCAGGAAAACAGAGGCTGAAAGCAAGGTCCTGAGACGGGGTGATACCGGTCCCCAAAAGATGGGGCAGCAGATGACATTCTGTTGCAAACAAAACCAGAAAAGATAGCAAGTGTGAGTTAATGAAAAGAACACAGTGTTTGGGGTGAGAAAGATGGATTTGAATGAGTTGGAAGTACAGGACTGACAGCTCTGCCCACCTCTTGCTAGCACGTCCTGGTTAGGCTCAAACACCATGCTCTCTGCACAGCTGAGCTGGAGGACGATCAGGCAGATGTTGAGGGAATGGTGGATAGAAATCTCTTCATAAAGCAAATAGAGAAATTTGAGGGATTCCTTAACAGAATAGTTGAAAAGAAGGAAGGATCCTTGTCTGAGAGATTATGGGGGTAAGTACAGGCCAGGGGCAGGAGAGAAGCCAAGGTGAATTAAAAGATCAAGAAAAGGATCAGTTTGGTTGGGATGGAAGTTTTTATAGGAAACAAGCCCAGGAAAATAGACTATGGGCAGTTAGTGGAGACTAAATATTTATTATTTAAAATTTTTTTAAAATTTATTTTCAGAGAGAACGAATGGAGGGAGAAAGAGAGGGAGATAAACATGTGCGAGAGAAACATCAGTTGGTTGCCTCTCACGTGACCCCAACCAGGGACCTGGTCTGCAACCCAGGCATGTACCCTGGCAGGGAATGGAACTGGTGACCTTTCAATTCACAGGCAGGCACTCAATCCACTCGGCCACACCAGCCAGGGCTAAAGATTTATTATCATTGTATAGACAATGGGGTACTATTGAAAGTACCCCATTCACTTTAGACCCCTTTACTCTCCACCCAAGGTAAGTTATATTAACAACTTTATGAGATGTATCCTTCCATGTCTTTCATGTTCATATGAATACATAAATATAAGTGTCTCTGTGTATATAGACATGTACTGATTATACACATATAAATAAATAAATGGGTTGGGTCACTATTAAAATAGGGGATCATATATGCACATTTCTGCATATTTTCTCCCTCATGGAAATCCCTCTTACTCAACTTCTATATGCTAATGCACTCATCTATTCTATTGACTGAGTAATATTCTGTGGTGTGGACAGACTGTAAGTTACTCAACCATTTCTTATTTCTTGGTACTCATTTATTCCCATTAAAGACTTTTTTTCTTGGTCCTTGAATTGTTATTCTATTTCAAAACCCTCTTCAGCAAATATCCTTGGGCATATGTATTTAAGTACTAGAGGGTTTCTTTTTATTAGATAGATTCCTATAAGTGGTATTGGTGGGTCAAACATGTACATATTCCTAATTTTTATGGATTATGTAAGATTGCTTTAAAAAATTACCCATATTTCAACATGCTGTACATGAAAAGACACCTTTTCCTACATCCTTATCAGGTTAGTTGTTATTGTTCTTTTTATTTCTTTTCTCTGATTATAAAGTTATGTCTCATTATTAGTTTAATTTGTATTTCCTTGAACCATTAGTGAATTTGAGCATCTTTTCAGATGTTTCTTAGTCCTTTGTAATTTCTCTACTGCCGATTGCTTGGGCATACACATTGTTCATTTTCTATTGTGTTAATTGCCTTTCTCTTGTCAGGAAACCTTGTATTTTAGAGGCATTAACCTGGGTGTGTGCTTAGCATAATCGCCTGGAGGAGGGAGAGATGGAGCCATCAGCACACAAACACGTTGGTCTGACAACGAGCTGGTGTGAGCCCCTCTGGACTCAAGTGCTTGGAAATGTAAACGATGGGCTGGAGAAATGTCTGGGGGCGGGGGTGGGGGGAGGCGGAGAAAAGGAGCAACAAGAGCAAGGAACTGATTGCATATGGCTGCAGTTTGGAGGGGTGGGGAGGAATTACAGTTATTTTGTGGTTTTCTCAAGTATGATATTTTGAAACTTGGTTATTGCATTTTAAAAAGAGGCAATTCAGAGGATGAACAAGAATTGTAGGAAAGGAGTTTATTTTATAAGTGAGATGAGTTTGAGGTAATACTGAGTCCTCTTGATGGCAATTAAAATTGGAGGACTAGAATTTGGGAGAAAGGTCAAAGATTTTCGAGCAAATTTAAGAAAGAAGAATGAGAGAGGAGACCAATGTGGCAGAGATTTGATTTTTCCCAATCATGGGAAGCAGAAAGAAGCACAAAACCTCACATAATTAGCTGCCCAGTATGTCCCTATAACACCCAGACCACATCAGGGCCCAGAGAAAGGCCACACAGAAATCATGTCTGGAAGAGCCAGTGGGCTTTAGAGGGGACTTGCAAGATTTATCAAATAAAAATATGGGATGCTCAGTTAAATTTGAATTTTAGGTAATGAATAATATTTTAGGATAATTATATCCTATTCAATATCTGGGACATGTTTGTCTTAAAATATTTAATATTTGGGATATACATATTCTAGAACTAGTCAATGTTTGATACATACTTGTCCTAAAAGTTTTCATTGTTCATCTGAAATTCAAATTTAATTGGGCATCTGTATGATCCTATTTTGCAGTTTAACACATGAGGGCTCATGTTCTTGCCCAGCCTTGTTTTAGCTTTGGATTGCCAAGAAATCACTCCACCATATCTTTAAAAAAGTATTCTTTGGGATCTAAAAGCTTTTCATGGTAATATTCTAGTCACTGAAATCCCTGACAATCTCTCTACTGGCAAGTTACCCCATGATAATGCAATGATGATTGATGTCCATTCATATCTAACCGCTCTACCAACAAATACATACTGAGCACATGGCAGGTGTAAAAGAAGGTGTTTGCTGAAACGTTCATAACAATAATCCTGAAGTAACTAGGGCATCATCTAGTGACTGTAGCACCATCAAAGGTTTAAATCATGATCAGGAGATTTGAAATGTATAAATTAATTTTTATGCATTTGAAAGGGTGCCTCTTTCATGTACTTATAGAGAGTCTCTATTAAGCATAACATGAACTCCAAACTCAGTAAATAGTCACTGAGAAGACACATTGTGTGGACCTTTCTCTCTAATAAATAATACATACTTTAATTTCCCTCAAGTGGCTTGTATTCCTCAAAGACCATGCAAGTTTCTTGTCTGCTGCTAGAACTGGACAGGGCGGCTCTCTCTCCTTCATGTAACATTGTATTCCTAATATTTACAGACCACATACATGTGGTAGATATTTTAATTTGGATCTCACAGTAAACTCACAGAGTGCAGACTGTAACCCTTCCATTATACAGATAAAGAAACTAAGACACACACATTGAGTCACTCATCAAGGGCTCACGGGAGGGAAGAGTTGAGTATGATTCAATCCCAGTTGACTTTCCTCCCAGGCCCATGATCATAATTATAGCACTTTAGTTGTTCACCTATACCAAGGAAGGAGTGCTGAATGGAACAGGGTGGAATTCTAAAGAATTCAGTGCTAAGCTAGGTTTCAGCAGAGGACTCTAATCTGAGAGAAAGCTGGGAGCACTGGGAAGAGAAATGAGAGCTGGGATTCTGCTAGAACCGACATCTGAATAAACCACACTTCGCCCAATACCCATTAGCAGTCCGGTGGGCAGCAAGGATGACTTGGGGTGGAAGTTCACAGGAGTTGAGGCATGTGAGTGGGCTTTACCTCCTGGACCTGGCTGCCTCCAAAGGACTCTCAGAGGATGAAAATTACATAGGAGCACTGCCCGTCAGGGTGCACCCCAGCCTTTTGGGACGGGGGACTGTCTGACTTTTCAGACCCAAAGATGGCCTATAGGCTGCAGCTCTTTCTCCTGTCTGTAAAGATGGATGTATCCCATTAGCATTATTGAGGCGTGCAAGACTCAGAGAGGCAAGAGCTGCAAGGGCTGGCAAAGGAGCAGGTGCTGGGGAAAAGCGCATGTGGTGTAGATGCAGGTTATTATGTTCAAAATTAGAAGGTTAAAATTCAATTTAGGATGGAAATATATAGTTGGAGAATCTTTAAATATCATTAGTAGACTCCATTCTGATTATGAAAGGTGATACAAAAAGTTTAAACAGAAAACATAAAATCTGGAACATTTTTGTAAAAATGGAAGAATATCTATTTGCCATTATCCCACATTCTTCTCTCAACAGTCCTGTGCAGGACAAAGAGGTTGGAGCTCTCAAATTTTGAACTTTTAGTCTTTTACATCACATCCCGATGCTTTTCTAAACAAAGTCTCTATGTCCTCAGGAAGAGGTCTCAAAAGAGCAGTATTTGTAGAACTCCTTCTATGTGCCAGGCACTATTTCAGTGACTGGGGATGCACAGTCAATACAGCAGATAATAATTGCTGCCTTTATGGAATATTCATTATAATGCATATGAAGATGAATTCTAACACCTCACAATTCTCTCTACAAAACAATGGAGTGTTTAAAAATCACTTGCATATAAATACTTTCCATTAAAAATAGAGATTGACAGGTGGCTATTGCTACCATATGGGTGTTGTCATGCCAGATACTGTACCCTGAGTATTTGGCTCTTGCTGCCGAAGCGCTTAACTCTACAGTGGCAAAGATATGAATGTACAGAATGACCACTTGCTGAAGAGAAAGACTTCTATTTCAAATTTATATCCATAATTAGAAACAGTAGCTGGAATAAAATAATTGGGGAAAAAAAACACATACATTCACATGGCCCTTAGCATATATATTTTATAAAATATGCCTTTTTTTTTTTACAGTTAGCTAGGGAGTTGAGAAACATTCATAGTCTTTCTCTTTTAGCAGGTAAGAAATAATGGCCTTCGGGGGGTGTGGGGGAGGGTCACGTCAAATGAGCAGAGGAGATGTAAATCAATGGAAAGGTGGATATTAGAACTCATGGATGACTTAAACACTTTTCCAACCTCCTCACCTTACAGATAAGGAAACTGAGGCTGAGTGTAGTTATCATAACTGATCGAACAGCCATAAAGCTAATTTGTAGCAGGTTTGGGAGCAAGATGACCTCCTCTGACCGTGAGTCCAGGGTCCTCTCAATTACACCACATTCTCCCTCCTATTAAAGAGAGATCACATATAAATCATGCTCACGTTAGTAGGAATGCATTTCAGAGCCAAGGCAGGAAGCCAAGGCAGGCACAGTGTAAACTGCTAACTGCAGAAGATGATTAAGGAGCCAGCCATCGGGCCATTTGCCCCAAGTGCCTATCTTTAAAGGTCCTAAATCACCACTATAAATGTAACCAATGGAGAAAATTATATTTACCAGGGAAAGGGCTGAATGCAATCTCAAAAGACATTTTGATAAGCAGTCTAAATGTGTGTACAGGAAAGGGAGATACTTGTGTAGCATGCTCCCACACTTACAGGTGCCTAGACTGGCTTTCAAAACAGGTGGCTTTGAAAAATGGCAAGAGTTTGTTTTTCTGATGGAGCCCACAGTGTGGGGTCTGCCCCCAGCCATCCCCTGCTTGGCCCTGCTTCATCTACCCCTTACCTTCTACTTTAAATAATAGATAAACCAATAGACATGAAAAGATGCTCAACATCAGCAACCATCAGAGAGATGCAAATTAAAACCACAACAAGATACCACTTCACACCTGCCAAAATGGCTATCATCTATCACTAATAAATAAATAAACAACAAACAACAATTGCTGGTGAGGATATGGAGAAAAGGGAACCCTAGTGCACTGTTGGTGGGAATGCAGACTGATATAGTCACTGTAGAAAATAGAATGGAATTTGCTCAAAAAATAAAAATGGAAATGCTCTTTAGCCCAACAATTCCACTGTTGGGAATTTACCCTAAGAATCCTGAAATACCAATTCAAAAAAACGTATGCACCCCTATGTTCACAGCAGCATTATTTTCAATAGCCAAGTGCTGGAAACAGCCTAAATGCCCATCAGTAGATGAGTGGATCAAAAAAAAAAAAAAAATAGTGGTACATTTACACAATGGAATATCATGCAACAGAAAGAAAGAAAGAACTCCGACTTTTGCAACAGTGTAAATGGAACTGGAGGCTATTATGCTAAGTGAAATAAGCCAGTTGGTGAAAGACAAATACCATACAACCTCACTTACAAGAGGAATCTAATGAACAAAATAAACTAGTGCGTAAAATAGAACCATAGACATGGAAACATGGAACAGACTGACAGTGGCCAGAGGGGATGAGGGAGGAGGAAAATGGTGGAAAGAAGGGGAAGGGACTAGTCAAAGAACATGTATGAATGACCCATGGACATGGACACAGGGTGGGGATTGACTGTGGGAGCAGGGGTGAGCTGGGCAGAGGAGGGCAAAGGGGGGAGATTGGGACAACTGTAATAGACTAACAATAAAAAGAAAAAGAAAAAACTAAAAAAAGAAAAAGTGACCTAAAGCACCAGCTGACTTTTTCTTTACTTTTATAAGAGAAGAAATGGGAGAGTAAAACCTAAAAAAAAATTATTTTGATGCTTTATTTTGATAATACATGTATTTATTTACTTGGAAAAATAGATGAACCAGCATGGAAAGACTATCTCCTGAAAGAAAACCCTTGTAGTAGCTTGTTTGGCTCACCATGTGATAGCTGATTTTCTTTTCTGAGAATCTACCTTCCAAGGGTAAACAAGCGCTATTGTAGGAAAAACTGCTTGTATCAATTGTCCTTGCCCTGAGGCTGACCCAACGATTATCTCTTGTTATTCAGAGCCCTCTGGCCCCCAACAGTTTTTTTTTTTTTTCTGGTTCTCAGGTTTCTGCACAGTAGGTTTCAGTTCCCAAAGCAAGATAATAAGAACTTTCTCAGTGTACTTGAAAGAAGGACCATCTGTGTCAGTTGGCTAGGACATAAGACATAATGGTCATTTTTTTCTTAAATTCATATTTTAAATGAGCAGGTCAATTAAGGACTCAGGAAGGCTTTGTATTTGACTCAAGTTTGCACAGACATAGAGTTTGAACATGCCTGTTCTTCCTATGCCCTTCCACACTGCATTCTCATGGCCTTTCTTTTTCTTTTCAAATTGCAAAACAATTGTATTCTCATGGGACTATTTACACATATACATACACTATGATGTTTGGATTGAAATGATATGCCCTGAGAATTCACGTTTTGGTAAGATTAAAAATGGCTTTCCTGCTTGCCTATTGAGTTTTCATTTTAAAAGTAGAAATAAAAATAAGAAGAAATGATAAATGTAAAAATATATTTTAGGAAGAGATATCATGTACAACTTTGTGTTCATAAGACTTAAACAAAAACTTATCAATGGTTATCTCCAGGAACAATTGCAAACTTGTGTTAAGTTCTCCCTTCCATTGCCCATTGATCACCCAGCATCCACACACTTTTTTTTCTCCTTCCAAAGAGGACATTTGGTGGTTAGAGGGGGACATATATCATCCCCTTACTCTGAGTATTGGTTCTAAGTAGCCTAAGCCAATCCCATGCCTCTTGCCAGGGTGACTGGTTCAGAGATGGACACATGACCTAAGATAATCCAGTTAGAGAGAAGTCCAAGATGATTAAGGGGAAGAAAAGTCCATTCTCTCACTGACATGAACATAAGAGAGTATCTTAGTTTGTAGAAGAAATTCTGATGCAACCATAAGCAGAGCCAGATCTGAGCTGAAGCCAGAACTTTGGATAGCAGAGCAGAGACCCTGCAAAAACGAAATGAAATAAAACAACTTGTTTGGATACATCATCAATTAGCTGCTAGATAATCTTTTTCTGGAAACCTGAAAAACTGCATTTAACCGTATGTCAATAAAAAAATAGAGGTTTTTTTTTGTTTGTTTGTTTTGCTTTTAAATCAGTTTGAGGTTTTAATATTTTCATACCTTGCAAGCAAAAGAGCCATAAGGTATTGTTGCCCACCCAAGATCTACTCAACAGCCCTGGCTGGTGTGGCTCAGTGGATTGAGCATTGGCCTTTGAACCAAAGGATTGCTGGTTTGATTCCCAGTTAAGGCACATGTCTGTGTTGCAGACTAGGTTCCCCGGTATGGCGCACATAAGAGGCAACCACACACTGATATTTCTCCCTCCCTTCCCCTTTCTCCCTCCCTTCCCCTTTCTCTAAAAATAAATAAAATCTTTAAAAAAAAATCTATTCAATAAACATGTGCTGGTCTACCAGTTGCAATATCTTCGATATTCAAACTACAGGTTTTAACATGTACAATAACAGCAAACACATGTTTTTCTATATGATGGACATGCAACATCTATACCAGAATGTTCACTGGGAGGATAATGATTACATCTGCTTTTATTCTGGAACTTGGTTCCTAAATTTATATTCTTTCCTTTTCTCTTTCTGTACACACTTAAATTCAATTTTTAAAGTTTGCCCAAATGTTAATAACATACATTGGCCCATAACAAAAATGTCCTTCTTTCCCCTAGACTAGATAGTTAGCCCTGACTGTATGAACCTCAGCTTTATTTCCATCAAATAGCCAAGCTCTTGCCTCTTTTCATTTTCCTTCTGTAGTTGAATATTCTTAGTGGCCCCTGCTCCCACAACATGGTGATGTATTTGGGACCATTCACAGTGTTTAAACCTTTTAGGGAAATTTTCCACTTGACTAATCTTCTTGAAGTGAATTTACATCATTCAGCATGATTATCCAAGCTTAGAGGAACAACACACAGAACAATATGGCTGCTGTGGAATTTGCTAGCAATCTTGCCCTCAAATCTCTGTTCACATTTTCAATGCAATTTCAGACTTGCCAATTCAATACCTTGTCCTTCTCTTACATCTCTTGGAATCAACATCTCAGATTTGGAAGGGATTTTAAAGATTGTCTAAACCAGTGCTTCTCAATCTGGTTTGAGATCACACTTTGGAATTCATTAATCTAAGCCAACAGATATTAACCAATAGGAATTAAGTTGAGTAGCTTATCAAACACACATGCTCAGATCCCACTCTTACTTAGAGAACATGAAAAAGTATAAAAAGATTCCCAAGTGACTCTACTGTGCACTTGGGTTTTAAAAATCACAGAAGAATCCATTTTAAAAGCATTTAGAAGTTTTAATTAGCTTAACAAATTCTATACCTAACTATATGTGTGTGAATACCCTCAGTAATAGGTAATTCTCTTCTTTTTGAAATTATCCACCCTAGCCGTATACAGTTATTTCAGAAACATTTGTTTTGAATTGAGCCTATAGTCTATCTTCTGGTAACCATTGACTAACAATTTTAATTCTACCCCTTGGGAACTACATAGATGTTAATTCCATCTTCCAAAGATCTGCCATCCTTTCAGAGATGTAAAGAGAACCATCACGTCCCCCTTAAGTCTTGTCTTCTTCAGAAGAAACAATTCTGTTTCCTTCACCATTTACATCACGGTTTCAGGTGTCTTTACCATCCAGCACTCCCATCTTCATCCTCTAAACTTCTGACTTTGTTTTCTGCTCAAGCCAGCCTCCTTGGATAGTAGAGGGGAAAGTAAAGGGGGTTTAATATTTACAAATGTATTTAAATCTTTCAGATTCATAGTGGGACGAATGCAGCCTCTAAAAAGATCTGCGACAGCCTAAACCCCTGGGGTCTGTGAGTGTTACCTTATTTGGAGAAGGGATTTTTGCAGATGTAATTAAGTTTAAAGATCATGAGATAGGGAGAGAACCCTGGTGTGGACTGGGTGGGCACAAAGTAAAGGAACAGACCGTGTGAAGAGGAAGGCAGAAACTGGAGTGATTCAGCAACAAGCCAAGAATAACCAAGAGCCACCAGAAGCTGGAAAAAACAAAGGAAAGATTTTTCCAGAGCCTTTCCCACAACTCCTTGATTTCTGAGTTTTGGCCTCCAGAACTGTGAGAGGATAAATATTCACAATTTTACCAGCAAGTTGGTGATAATTTGTTATGACAGCACTAGAAAACAAATACTAGCTTTAAAATCCCAAAGCTAGGAGATATAAATAATTAAAGACATCATTAAGTAATCACTTTTGATTTTCTATAGGAAGTTTGGATGATTAGGTGACATAGCAGTTTAAACCTAGGGGCAAAAAAGTTCTTGATATTCAGAATATAAAGTTACCAGGTAATGATGTTAATTTTATTGATTTTTGTTTTTATCTGAACATAGATTATTGATAAATATTTTAAAAGGTTAAAAGACTAGAAAGATTCTCAGTACAGAAAAAAAAAGAAGGGATTCCTAGGAGCCAGCATAAGTGCAAATAAAATATTTATAAGTTTTACTTTTTTATTTTTCTTGAGAGGATTACTAGGCACTAAGGTCAGGGAATGCTACAGATAGGATATATCTTGATTTTAACATTGAATTTGACAAAGTCACAATACTGTTAGGGGCAAAATGCAGAATGGTGAACTGGAAGAGAGTAGCACTCCGTGATTCATAAAAAATGAAAGTGTTGATCAATGGTTCAATGGCAAGCAAGAAAGGAAACTTCAAAGATGCCAGTGTCTTATACTTTGAACTTATCCTCTTCTACCATATTGGGTGATTAAAAGTAGATTGAAATCTTTCTGTTTATGAAATTGATGGAGAACAGAACATTTAGCACAGGTAGTAGACAAGAACATGTTAACTGATTAAAAGAGTATGTCTCTATCACTTTTACAGAACCCTGCCAATGCACCTTCCAGGCCTCACAAGGTGTGTATGGGTGAGGCTCACCCAGCCACAGTGAGCCCTGTGGGCTTTCACCCAGCCACACGCAGAACAGCTCTTCCGTTATTTATTATATTCTGGTGCTGCATGATATTTCTTCTAGCAAAAAGGCTCACTTTGTTAAGCAAATATGTTTAAAAAATTAAAGTTCAAAACAATTGACCCAAAGCAAACTTAATTTAATATAACTATGAAGACCTAGATTTAGCCATTTATTTAATGAACACTGTTGGTGGAGACCATTAAGGGATATGGCTGCTGGTTGACTTGAGAGCTGGACCTGGGCAATCAGAGGTTCCTCACCCCTTTTCTGTCCATGGAATATAAGTTCTGCCCATTGTTCCCACATTGGGAACCATTTTCAAGGATGCAGCACCGAGAGAGCAATGTGTTCTTCAGACTACCTGGCCAGCATATATGAATGAACGCAGTTAAGGCCACTATAAAAATTCTTAAGATTTAAGGTATCTACTCATCTTGCAGTCACTGAGAAATATACCTCATATATAGGTCCCTCGCTTATTAAAACTGCCACTGACGATGCCCTGGCTGGTGCAGCTCAGTGGTTGAGTGCCAGCCTGTTAATCAATGGGTCACCTGTTTGATTCCCAGTCTAGGGCACATGCCCAGGTTGCAGGACAGGTCTCCAGTAGGGGGTGCACAAGAAACAACCACACATTGATGTTTCTCTCTCTCTCTTTCTCCCTCCCTTCCCCTTTCTAAAAAACAAATAAATAAAATCTTAAAAGAAAAACTGCCATCTACCAATCTTGAGTGGCCTGCCCCTTTTCTTGGTCTCTCTTTGTCCTCTGTGGTCTGAGATCAGTTTACAAGTTTACAAACCAATAAACACAAAACACTTATGTGTCAGATATTGTTAAGGACTTTACCATTATCAATTTATTTAACTTCTAGGCAATCATACCATGTTAGTGTTGTAATTACTCTCATTGTAGTGATGAGGGGACCAACACAGAGAAGTGAAGTACGTTCCTTATCTATGGTCGTACCACTGATGTGATGACTTGAACCACATGGCTGTGGTTAATCAGTTCCCTTTGTTAAGTTTTAAATGTGTTTTAGAGATCAGGAAAGAAAATACTTGACATTCAGCACCTGATGAGCAGATCTGTGGGGATCATGGTGCCACCTCCACTCGGAAACACATTGTCAAGTCTGGGAAATGAAACTTCATGGGAGCTGTTCACCCCTGAAGTTCTTTCAAATGAGAGCATCCAGAACAGTGGCTGGCAAGTAAATCATACTGTATCTTGGGTTCCTGAGACTATTAGGAATGTTAAGACTAAGTCAGAAAAAGTGTGCAATGGCAAAAATAAACAACGTGTGAAAATATTTGATGGACTAAAAGTGGAACAGTTGATTAGACACCTCCTGTGATATGAGAAAGCAGAAATTAATCTGATGGGGAGCAATTTAAGGAGAATGTAACCAGTAGAGCTCTTCCACAAACATTACAAGTCAGTGAATTCTGAGCCACACATTTTGTGTTAGTAAAAATTGGTGACTACTAACAAAATCGTAGTGGGAAAATTTTCTGCACTGTGTAGGAAGCTGGATTAGGTAATCTGTAGGTTCTTTTCCGAGATGTTAGATTCTACATTTCTATGTTTATTTTTCTGCAGGCATGCTGAGGAATTGACATGGCAATCAATGAGAGTTTTTGCTAGAATAAATATTTCAAAGTCAAGCCCTTTTTTCTCAGGAATTCTATTGTGTCTCTATTCTCCACCACTTTCCAAATGTCTATTTCAAAATTGAAAGAAATCCACAAGAGCAATTTCTTCTAATTGCATAATTGCTGCATTTTTGGTGTAGTGCTAGTAGAAAAAACATGGCTTGACATCCTGATATTTCAGTAAAGAATTACTTAATAAAGAATCCAGACTCAAATAATTGTTTACTTAAAACTGGAATTTACTGAAAAATCTCAAATACTGTTCTCCCCTACTACTGCTACATAATTAAATAATTTCACAATTAATTACTTTCAGGAGAGATAATTTGTTTTCATTAAAATATGTAAATATATATCCCTTGCTGTGCTTTTTTCCTTAATGTTGTTTTTAAACCCACTATTGTGATGATGCTCTGTGATAAAAGGTTCCACCAAAGGCTTCAAATCACAGCCTAGAGGTTTATCTACCCCTCAGCCTTAGAGAACACTCTTCCCCCACAACATCACCTTCTCTGCCCCAGCTACCCACAGTACAAATATCTGCGTAAACTCAAGGGTCAAGGTTGTGTTCTCTCTTCCTGAGTTGGTGTCCCACAGACTTCAATTTCAAGGCCCCAGTTTGCCTAATGACATCACTGATAAAAGGAGACATGGATTCAAGACAATGTAAGCAACCAGTCTTGGGAGAGTACCCACAAACCTTGCATTTTAGATTATTCAGGTAAGTTTGACATCAATAAAATAATCTAATGACACCAAACCAAGGTACTATATGTGCAGTTGTGAGACATGAAACACATCACTAGGTAAAGTCCCATTAAAGAAATTTGTATTTCTTATCAAAAACAAATCCAGAATCTGCAGGCTGTACACTAGATAGTGTTTAAATAGGGGTAGGCCATAGGATGGAGCTGTTTTCACTATGTGTCTGAGTATCACCTTCAAGTGATCATCATTTGCTCTATGTGATCATCACATCAAATTATGGAAGGAGCTCTATGATCATCAGAGCAAATTATGGAAGATGGTAAAAAGCAAATTTTCTCTTGGGTCACCCTTACCTAAGCAAAGAAATTCAAAAAAGACTACCAACTGCTATTGAATGTCATGCTAATGAGAAGTACAAGTGACCTACACCCAGAGAGTCAAAGATGAGGATTCTGATCTCACTATAGAGAGATTACTCCCGGTGCTGGCAGATCCTATCCATTATACATACTGTTTGAGAAATGTCTGCCTCTGAAGAGTTAAAATGATTTGTCAGGCAATCTTCTCAGACTTGTTGGCTGATCTAGGTTTCAACTGGTTAAAGAAAGGAGAGGGGTCCAAGTCACAAGTGGCATTACCACTAAAGATGTGTTCTAGGATATGTAGTAGCTACAGGATAGTGAACTCCCATAGGATAATTTGAACTTGTCTTTTTTCCTAGGAAGTCACCTTTCCTCATTATTTATTTTTATTTTTTATTCATATTTTTAAAGATTTTATTTATTCATTTTTAGAGAGAGGGGAAGAGAATCATCAATGTGTGATTGCCTCTCACACCCTGGACTGGGGACCTGGCCTGCAACCCAAGCATGTGCCCTGACTAGGAATTGAACTGGTGACCCTTTGGTTAGCAGCCCATGCTCAATCTACTGAGCTACATCAGCCAGGGCCTTATTTCTTATTTTAAATAAAAAAAATGCTTTATTGGTGAGGTTGCTACTTCCTCCTTTTATATACACATATGTGCACACTTAAGAGAGAACCATTTCTCTAGGAAACAAAATAAGCTTTGCTTTGGTGAGGCTTTTTTCTCTCCTCATTGATTACACTCCATTGGAAAAAAGTTTCTTAGCTGTTGGCCATTCCGCAGTGGAATCATGGCTTTTGATCTGTAATTTTTTTGTACCCACTAGAAAAAACTCTCTGAAATTGAAAAGAAAGGGCAAACTCAAATACAGATGTAATAAAATATTATTTGATCAAAAAGATTATAAGAATCTTCAAGAAATTAAATATCATTCATACAAAGGGGCTTGTTATTATTAGGTGTTAAAATGACTGCATTGCCAAAAACAATTTGCTTTAGAGACTTTGTTTTTAAAAAGAACTGACCATGTTAGGCAGGGGGAGACAGAATATTGCAGAGTATGCTATATTTCTGAGTGCAAACTTACTAAAGGAAGACCTTTAGATTCTCTTGCTTTTTTATTATTTTGGTTTACATAGAATTATTTTTAAGGAGCCTAATCATTTGGTGGTTGTTCATTTCTTTTCCAAGGCCCCTTTTCTGGGGTAAGCCCTCCATGCCCAGGCCTTTCAAATGAAATGCGAACAGACCATTAATTGCAGTAGCACTTAAAGGCTCTCCATTAGAGCCTCTGCTTTGTTAATTAAAGACCGGCCATCAAGGTTGCAAGAGTCTGAATGACGACCTACCTTCTGAGATCAGTTTACACACGTCTCTTGACTACTTTATGTGCAACTTAACTTTCAAATAAAACCCCAGAAAGAATGAAAAACCTTCTCTTTCCCCAACATTGACAAGAATATATAATATATCTGAAAATGGAACAGACAGGAGCCTCGTTTATCTGATATCATTAGGGAAGGTAATGCTAAGAGATAAATGGTGTTAGAACAAGGAAGCAGCTTTTCTCAGTTAATTTATTTGAATGGGAATACTCACGCTATATATAATAGCCTACTACCTGTTTCTTGCAATTTTTACGCATATATTTTTTTCTGAAATAAAATAAGTGCACAGTTCAATAAGATATTATAAACATATTCTCCTCTAACAAGCCCTTTCTCCCGCCATCCAGAACTTAGAGCAATGCCAACAAAGCTCCTGAAAATAATCGCTACACTGACTTTTAAGGCAATCACTTCCTTGTTGTTGTTTTATTTTAGCCACTTAGTTATACACATCAAAAAACAAAAACATGATAGTTTTTCCATTTCTTTAATATTTTATAAAAGTAGTTAGAGATTAAGTATTCCTTTGTGCCTGACTTCTTTCAAAATCGACGTTATGATTTTTAGAATTCATTCTTATTGTTGTGTTTGGCTACTTAATTCTTTTCAATGGCTGTGTGGTATGGATACATATAGTGTACACATGGATATATCACAATTTATTGATTTATAGTACCACTGATGAATATTGTGATTGTTTCCAAGTTCTGTCTATAATAAACTTGTTCTTAAGGAACACTCTTGTTTATGTACCTGGTATGTATGCACATGTACTATCCTAAGATATTACAAGGTCTGTCCAGAAAGTATCCAGCCACCCGCTATGAAAAATAGACACATTTACTGAAAAAGATACAAGGTACAAGAAAAATTGTACATAGGACAATGATGCCTCAGTTCACTTCAAAGTAGTCACCTTGGGACCTCACACAATTCTCCCAGTCACCATCAGCTACCCCATCATATTTTCCTGAATCTCAACGATGGTCTGAAATCTTTTCTCTTTCAAAGATGGTTCTAGTTTGGGGAAAAGCCAGAAGTCTCAGGCTGTAGAGGGACTGAGTCACCGGGGTGACCTGATGTTTCACCAAAAGACTCTGCATAGCCAAAAAACTCTGCATGAGACATGATGCGTGAACGGGCACATTGTCATTATGAAGCTGCCAATCACCAGTTGCCCATAGCTGTGGCCTTCTGAATCACCTGATTATTTTCTGCAGAGGAATGTTAAAGCTTAACACAAAATTTGATGCAGATTTGTTGCTCTACTCACTCAGTCATTTTGAATGGAATCGCCACACAGTACACATGCTCACTCAGCGTCTCCTACTTTCCCCACTGACTCTCACAGTAAAGTCGTCATTGTTCACACCTGCGCATTGCAGTCCACTCTCCTTGGCTGCCAGGTTACATCAATGTCATGCAAACCATTCTCATTATATTAACAATGGTTACACTTTTCCAGACAGATCTCCTACACCTATGGGTGGAATTCTGGTTCACAGGCTGGAGACTGACAAATGATTTTCCAAGGAGACAGTAGAAATTTTCACTGTAACATATTCTATTCAACATTTGGTATTTTCACATTTCTTCATTTTAGCTCATCTGGATGGTGGATGTGATCTTACTGTGATTTCAATTGCACTCCCCTTATTATTATTACGTTGGAACAGCCGTTCATATACTTATTAGACACTCAGATCTTTTTGCTGAATGTTTAAGTTTTGCCTATTTTTCTATTGCTTTGCCCATCTCTTTTTTCATTGATCTGCAGGCATTCTTTTAATATTTTGTGTGAGCCCTTTGTAAGTTAATTTCTTATGGTGTTTTCTAAAAGCTTCATTGTTGCCCCTTGCATGGTTAGGTCTACAATGCACAGGGCATGCTACTTTGTCTGTCTGTACAAAACCACACTACCTTAATTACTATGCATTAAATGTTTCCATACTATTCTCCTAGCATGTCTTGGCCCTTTACATTTTTATATGAATTTCAAAAATCAATCTTTTGTGTTCCAAAAATTTAAAAAGTCATATTGAAACACATATGGGAGATTGCATTGAATTTCAAGAAAATTGGCATCTGGACAACATTAATTATCCATTCCATGGTTATGTCATATTTCTCCATTTATTTAGGATTTTGCTAATGTCTCTCATTTTTAGGTAATCTCATCAGTGGTCTTGCACATATTTCATTAGACTTAACTCTAGATAATTGAGTATTTTCATCTATGAAAATGAGAAATAGGTGTAGTAAAGTTATTTAATTTATTTTTCTAAATATATTCATTGATATTTTAGGAATACAATTACTTTTGTATTCAGTTTGTATTCAGGAACTATGACATATTATCTGTTAATTTCAATAGTTGATATATAAATTCTTTTGGATCTTCTACATATGATATCATATTATCTGCAAATACCATTTCTGAATAAGGATATTTTTTTCTTCCCCCAAAACACAATTTTTATTATACCTACCTATTATATGTTTATAATATATGTAGTGGTGTATGTATTATCTGGGGGTCTCCCTGGAGTTGTATTGAATGAAGGTGATAAAAATAGACACACTTTTCTTAACCTCCATCTTGAGAGGAAAGCTTTCCACATTTTACTAGGAATTATTGAGATAGATGTTTTATTTTTCTCCCATAACCTGTTAAGCAGGGAATAGCATTGATTGATCATCTAATGGTCCATCACACTTAGCTTCATCGTTAAACCCATCTTAATGATATGTACCATTTTTTTGTCTTGCTGCATTCAGTTTGCTAGGTACACCATATCTAAGATTTTTACATCTCTGTTCATATAATTTTCCTATAATGTCCCTCTTTTACATTATCCCCACCCAGTTTTGTTATCAAGATCATAATATGTGACATGCTGGAGTCACATAACTGGTTGGGAAGCATTCATCTTTTTCTTACATTCTGAAGAACGTGTGTTAAGATTGGAACTATTTTTTTCCTAAATGTTTGTTGGAACTAAGTGTGAAGCCATCTAGATATCATTTTCTTTGGGAGAATGTTTTGCATTACTGAGTCAATTGTGTTAATGGTCATAAGACTATCCATATAAATATTCATTGTTCAGGCAGGCTATTTATTTTTCTAAAAATGTATCCATTTTAACTGGATTTCTAAATGTTTTGACATACATGTTTATTCACAATATATCCTAATTCTTTTTAGTAGCAGGATCTGCGGTGACATTTTCAGTCCCGATACATATATTTTTCCACATTCTGTTTTTCCACCTTAACATTCGTCAATTATATCTTTGCAGAGAACCAACCTCTACTTTGTTAAGGCAGTATTTTAGTGACTTTTTTCTATTGCATTAATCTACTATTAGTTTTATACATTTTGTACAAGTTTATTTAGGTTGTTTTACCATTCTCCTTATAATTTCTTGGGATGAATGCTTAACTCAATAACATAATACTTTTCCTTTTATACCAATGGATTTGAGGTGTTACTCATCATAGCCCAAAACTGAAAACAATTCTAATGCCTATAAAAAGAAGATTCCATATGCATATCCTGCTCTATTCACACAATAGACTATTAGTCAGCATAAAAGAATAAACTACTGATAAATGCAACAACATGGATGAATCTCAGATAAATGAAGTTGAATGAAAGAAGCTCCACAAAATAGAATAAATATGTGTGGTTTCATTCATATGAAGTTCAAGAATAAGCTAAAATAATCTGTGGTGATAGGAATCAAAGCAAGGTTGAACATGATGGAAGTGTTCTATTATCTTGATTGTAGCATTTCTTGTATGGGTTTATACATTTATCAAAACTCATTGAATTTTACACTTAAAGCCATTCCTGGTAGTATAAGAAAAAATTACCTCAATAAAAAGTATTTTTAAAAAAGAATTGTATATCATGTTTTAGTAATGTGATACCACAGGCATTAATTACCCAGGTATGTAATACTCTCACTTGTTACTTTTTATAGATACTAAGACACTGTCCTGCATTTGAATTTGTTGTTTTTGATCTGTGATGGAGTGGGGAACAGCAGCCTAAGCATGGGAATTTAGGTGAATAAGTTTAGCTCTGAATGGCTTTCTTGTGTGTAAAATTAGTGGATTTTGGTGAGGAAATGATTTTTTTATATATATTTAGTGAATTGCAGTTCTTACTTGCTAATCATGTAAATACTTTATTATAATCAAGAAAAGTATGATTGCCTAATAAGACAGACAAGTGAATCACTACACATCGGCCAATGTGAGCATATGAAATATATGTTTTGTTTAACAAAAACAAAAACAATATAAATAAGTCTGAGTATCCTGTGTCTAAGATGGCTTGAAAACATCTGCCAGACTGAAAGTTTTCATTTTATAATCTGTTAGATACTGTCAATACTTCTACTCTTTTTCAGGTCCAGAATGTTTGTGCCGCTATTCCCAACTCCCTTTAATTCAATAGGGGAAAGTTTATGTTTAGTCTTGAAGTTCCCATCAGATATGACTGGATATTTATTCCCACCTTCATTAGGTATTTATTTGTCTGCTTCAGGGTACGAAGCAATTCTATTTCCCTCCTACGAGGCTTTGTCTCTTAAGAGATGTTTGCGTTGGGGTCTCTGAGGTTACAGAGAAGGCTGGAACAGATTCTTTTTTTCTTTTTTTTTATTGTGGTTCAAGTACAGTTGTCTCCATTGTCACCCACCATGCCCCACCCCGTCGCACCCATCCTTGCCAGCCACCCTCGAACCTACCCCGTTTGGTTTTGTCTGTGGGTCCTTTATACAGTGGAACAGATTCTTTGATTTGGTTTCCATTTCCTCACTCACCAGTGGCAAGGGCGCATCATTGTGATTCTGATTTCAAAATGGAGATTAGTCCTTTGGGTTTTTTGACCTGCTGGTTTGTTTTTGACAGGTTTGTTTTATGCAAAGGGCTCTAGGTTTCAGCTTGCCTTAACAAGTCCCTTCTCCAACCCTGGCATCCAAGTCTTGCACTGAAAAATGGAACATAAAAACTGCTCTGCGCAGTAAATCAGTTTATACCCTGTCCCACGTGCTATGTGACCTTGCCATTTCACCTCTCTGAGAAAAGATTTCTTACTGAACAAGATCATTGTTACGGTAGCTTCTTTCGCACCCCTGTACCTTCTCCACACTAATGGTTCCTGCACATAGAATGGGTTTTTGGAAGTTCTCTTGTCCATACCTGGCTTAATGTTAGAACTAGCGCAAAACACTAGACATTAGATCCATTCTGTTGGGAAGGGATTGCCACATGCCAGACTTTTCTATTACTTTGTCATTGAGTCTAATGCATTCCCACAATGATACTGAGTTTTTTTTTCTTGGGCAAAAAGGAAAAAATGAAAATAGAAAAAAAAAAAACCCTAATGTTCATTACTATGCAGCTTTTGCTTTGAAAAACACAATTTATAGCTAAAAGTCTCCTTTTTTCTTGCATTGCATGCCACTTCAGATGTCCAATATTAAACAGAAAGTGCTATAAAACTGTCTGTTCTCATTCAAAAGATTCAAATGCTTGACAATAAAGTGAGAAACCGTCACACATGTAACCTTGGTGCCACTTTCATGGAATATTTATTTGTCAATGCTTCTATTCTTAGCCAGTTTTATGGTTGTACTATTTCCAAATGTGAATTCTGGGACTCTGGTAGCCACATCTTCCTGCAGGGACTTACTGTCCATGGGCCCTTCTTTAGGTCCTCTCTCTCCTTCCATATGTCCACTTTTTCTCTTTACCACCCTGCTTTCTCTTGGCTTAAAGTCTTCTCTGGATTCTCTTTTCTATTGTAATATATCATGCGTAATGATTGTGTTAGATTTTATAAATATATGTAAACCATTCATTTTAAACCATTTTTAAAAATCTGGTTAATCAAATGGTTTTTGACTGGTTCTGATTTGAAAGAAAACAGCTGTAAAATGAAGGACATTTTGGGGACAGTAGGGGAAATTTGAATATAAACTGAGTATTAGACTATCTGAGGATATGTTATTAATAAGCGATTATGGTATTATGACTATTTAAGAGACTGTCCGTAGTTTTTGGAGAGGTGTGAAAAACATGCATTGGTACATTGTTATGATTTCTGAAATGTACTTCGACGTTGTTTATAAAAAGAAAGAGTAAAAGCACAGGTATGACCAGGATAAAACTGTAGAATCTAAGTAATAGATGTCTGTCTATTATACTATTCTTCCCACTTACCTATGTTATTTGAATATATCCCCCCAAAAGTGGGGGGTGGGGCTACATAACTGAAACATTTATTTCCTATGGCATCTTGAGAATTTTGACTGGCACCAGCTAAATGACAGTGGTTCTTTTTGGTGATCCAAAGGGATGCTTTCCAAGAAAAAAAAAAAGGAAAGAAAGCTAGCTCTCTGGGAGGTACTATCAAAAGTTGCTTGTTAAACCTGTATCACCGAATCTGTATTTCAAGCCAAAAAGCACACAGACAACATCTACAGCAACTCAGGGCAATGACGGTCACTTGGCACTGCTTTACTAGGAAAAGCCCTAACGATTGCTTAGACATTTTATGGACTTTAAAGGGCAAGTAGGATGCTGATGAACAAAGTCAAGTAGGAATGGTCATTCAACAGCAGCTGAAGGGCCAAGAAAGTGGATTAAATAGTCACTTGAGGAATAATAATAATGTCACTGTGACTAGACTCAGAAGCCACTAGCGGCCTGAATTGGGCCCATGAAAGTGGTTTTTTTGGTCTCCTTAATATCTGAAAAATTTTACATTTAAATGTCGTTATTCCAGTCTATAGCACTCTATATGTATTCTGATTTTAAAGATCAACTACAATAAAATTTAATTCACACATTTGATTGTATATAGCTCAATTAAGTTTGACAAAGTATAAACCATATGGCCACCTCCCCAATCTAGACAAAACAGTTCTGTCATTCCAAAACCTGCTGTGCACCACTTTATACTTAACTTCCTCCACCCTGTGTCTCAGGAAGGCCCTGCTCTATTATTACAGATTAGTTTTACTGTTTCAGAATGTCATGCAAATAAAGTTATGTTTGATAAGGTCCTTGTGTCTGACTTTTATTTTTCTAATTTGCCTTGTAATTTAAAAAAAATATGGTGGCATTTTCAAGTATTTAGATTCTTAGTATTTGGGATTATCTAAATGTTTCATTGTTATTGAATTCTAATTTAATTAAAAGAATACAGACTCTAATATTTTAACTTTTTTTAAATGTATAGGTGCTAACTTTACGGCTAAACCTATATTTTCCCCAGGGAACATTCTCTGTGCACTTACAGTATGTGTGTACTGCAGTTGCTGTGTGTGATGCTTTGTAAGTGCTAATTAGCATAATTTTTTCATAGTACTGTTAAGATCTATATCTTTATTGATATTATGTCTATATTTTCTACCAATTTCTGGTCAAAGGAATGTTATAATGTTAAATTATTCTGTCTATATCACCAGGTTTGGTTCACGATTTTTAAAGCTTTGTTTTCAAGTATATATATATATATATACATATACATATATATATATATGTACATATATATATATGCACACACACATTCACACATTTGTGATTGCTATCTCATTCTGATGAATTTTTCCATTTATCATTAAAAAAAGCCCCTGCTTATGTCTTCAAATAGTCTGTCTTGTGGTTTACTTTGCCTGATATTAACTTAGTCATGTCAACTTAATTATGATTATTATTTGCATGGTATATATTTTTTCATCCTTTTTCTTTTAACATGTCTGTCTTTTACCTATTTAATCTTTGTATTTAAAGTAGGTCTCTTGACCAGAACTCAAAATAGATAAAAGACTTAAATGTAAGTTGTGATACCATAAATATCCTAGTGGAAGACACAGGTAGTGGGTAGTAAAATTTCAGATATCTCATGTAGCAATATTTATGCTGATGGATCTCCTTGGGCAAAGGAAATAAAGAAAAACAATAATAAATGGGACTACATCAAATTAAAAAGCTTCTGCACAGCTAAAGAAACCATCAGCAAAATGAAAAGAGAACTAACTGTATGGGAGAATATATTTGTCAATGATACATTGGGCAGGGTTTAATCTCTAAAATATATAAATAACTCATAAGACAACACCAGAAAGACAAACAATCCAATTAAAAAATAGGTAAAGGACCTGAATAGACACTTCTCCAAGGAGGACATATAGAGGACCCAGAGACATATGAAAGGATGCTCAGCATCGCTAGCCATAGAGAGATGCAAATTAAATCCACAATGAGATACTGCTTCACACCTGCCAAAATGGCTACCATGAATAAATCAATAAAAAATAAATGCTTGCAAGGATGTAGAGAAATCCTAGTGCAATATTGGTGGAAATACAGACTGGTGCAACCACTGTGGAAAATGGTATGGAATTTCCTTAAAAAATTAAAAGTGGAACTGCCTTTTCATCCAGCAATTCCACTGCTGGGAATATACCCTAAGAATCCCTTAACACCAATTCAAAAGAACTTAGGCACACCTATGCGTATAGCAGTTCTATTTACAATAGCCAAGTGTGGGAAACAGCCTAAGTGTCCATGAGTAGATGGGTGAATTAAAAAACTGTGGTACATTTACACAATGTAATGCCACACAACAGAAAGAAAGAAGGAACTCCTACTTTTGTGACAGCATAGATGGAACTGGAGGCTATCACACTAAGTGAAATAAGCCTGTCAGAGAAAGACAAATACCTTACAATCTCACTTATAAAAGGAATCTAATGAACAAAATAAACTAATGAGCAAAATAGATCCAGAGGCATAGAATCCTGGAATAGACCAACTATGTTAACAGGGGAGCAGGGAGAGGGGACTGTCTGAGAGAAGGGGAAGGGACTAGTCCAAAACATATGTGAAGGACCTATGGACATGGACAACAGGGTCAGGACTGACTATGGAAGTGGGGGGTGGGCTGGGTAGAAGGGGGAAAGGGGAAATAATTGGAACAACTGAAAACATAAAAGTAAATAAATAAAAGTTGACGATTTGCTAATCAAAAAAAAAAATAAAGTAGGTTTCTTGCAGATAGCATGTAATTGGGTCTTGCATTTTTAAAGTGGCCATCTTTGCCCTTTCATTAGAGTGTTTAGTACCATTACATTTAATGTGCTGATTGATATGTATGATTTTATGTCATTTTATCCCTTTTGGACTTTTCTGTTGTTGTTTTTGGTTATCTGCTACTCATTTGTGAATTTTTTTAGATTAATTGATTTTTGGTTAATTCTTTATGGTTAATTGATTTTGTATTAGTATTCATTTTTCCCTTTATTGAATTTTTAGCTGGTAGTTTTAAATCAGAAATTGAAAAACTTTCTTCATAGGGCATGCAGTAAATATTTTAGATTTTTTGACACTGCATATGGTCTCTGACATATTCCTTTGTTTAATGGTTTATTTTCTGGCCACTCAAAAAAAATTTAAGTATCATTCTTAGCTCATAAACCATACAAAAGCAGGTGATGGGCCAGATTTAGACTGTGGTTAAAATATGCATTATTAATTTACAAAAGCAATTTATAGTCAATATTATACTCACACTTAACAGTGCCCACTTTCCATTTGCCACATCTCGGTTCATAAATGCAATGATCTGACTCTAAGAAGTTTCTATTTTCCTGCCTCCCCTTTACAAGTCACCCTTTATGTGCCTGATGACATATTATTTACTTCTACATATGTTATAAGCACCACCTTACAATGTTGCTATTCTTGCTCCACATACTAGTTGTCTTTTTAGGAAATTATGAGAAATAAAATAAAATGTATTTATATCTGTTTTTGTATCTCATAATTCTGGTGCTCTCCTTTCTTTCCTATAGATGAGAGCTTCTATTTGGTATCCTTTCTCTTCAGCCTAAAGAACATTTATTACTTTTACTGCTGTGCACGTCTGCTAGCAAACAATTCCTCCACTTTTGTTTACTTGAAAATGTATTTATTTCACTCTTGCTTTTAAAGGCTATTTTTGCTGGATAAGGAATTATGGGAGAATAGTTATCTCTTCTTTTTTGAGCTTTTAAAATATAATTTTACTCAATTGTGGTCTTAATCTTCTTGATAAAGAGGACCATAATTCATATTTTTGCCCCTGTGAGTAATGAGTCTTTTCTTCCTTATGTCAGCTGTCAAGATATTTTCTTTACTTTTGGTTCCCAATAGTTTGTCATGATGGGCCTAGGTGTAATTTTCTCTGCATTTATCCTTCTTGAGTTTTTCTCCATCTCTTGGATGTGGAGGTCAATATGTTCTATCAAATTGGGGGGGACGGTGGGATTAGCTATAATTTTGTTGGATGTGGTTTTTTTTCCCCCAGGTCCATTCTCTCTCTTTTCCTTTTGGATTTCAAATACATGCTAGATTGTTTGAAATTGTATCATCTATATGAGAAATTCTGTTTACTTTTTCCTATTTTTTTTCCTTCTTTAGACTGAATACTTTCTAATGATCTGCCTTCAAGTTTGCCAACCTGATTTCATGACATCTTCAATCTAATTTTCCTCCTTTTTTGCTAGGACCCTCATTATATAATTTAGATTATAAGGTCATTGTGGCCTGGCTGGTGTAGCTCAGTGGATTGAGCGCAGGCTGGGAACCAAAAGGTCCCGGTTCGATTCCCAGTCGGGGCACATGCCTGGGTTGCAGGCCAGGTCCCCATGAGGGCCATGTGAGAGGCAACCATACATTGCTCTTTCTCCCTCCCTTCCCCTCTCTCTAAAAATAAATAAATAAAATCTTTAAAAAAAAATAAGGTCATTGTGGATCTGTTCGATTTTTAAATTAAAGAGTTTAATTTGTGAAAATTATAGATTTACATGCAAGTTTAAGAAATAATGCAGAAAAATAATTTATCCAGTTTCCTTCAATGATACAATCTTGCAAAACTATAGTACAAAATCACAACCTGAACATGACATTGAGTATAAAACATGTCTATCACTGAAGGATCCCTCACATTGCCCTTCACTTCCCCTCTCACCTTCATGTCTGGCAACCACTGACTTATTCTCATTTCTATAATTTTGTATTTCAGGAATGTTATTTAAATTCAATCATACAATATTTCACCTTTAGGGACTGACTTTTTCCAGTCAGTATAATTCTCTGGAGATTCATCCTTGGGATTATCTATGTAAATAATCATGATATTATCTGAAAATAGGGACAGTTTTATTTCTCTCTGTTTAATCTCTATATCCTTTATTACCTTTGTTTCATTTTGCTTTGCCTCACGCCATAGCTAACACTGCACAGTACTATGTTGAATGAAAGTGGTGAACATTCATTACTGCTCCCATTCTGTACATTTTTTAAATCATTATTTTTCTCTCTGTTCTTTGGTTTGCGTAATTTCTTTTGATCTAGCTTCAATTTCACTGACCATTTCTTCTGTCATCTTAATCTATTAAACCCTTCAACCGGATTTTTCATTCTACTTCATGTAATTTTTACTTCTATAATGCTCATTTGTTTTTATAGTTTTCATGTTTATCTATTCACTTATTAAGATCTCATTTTACTTTAAGTACTCAAATATATTTATAATAGGTGCTATAAAGTCTTCTCCTGGACTATCTTAGGGTTAGTTTCTATCAACTGCTTTCTTAATGACTCTGGATTACATTTTGATTGTTTTGCATGTCCAGTATTTTAAGTACTGGTCATTTTGCGCATTACATTTAGATACTCTGGATTCTGAAATCTTTAAGAGTGTTGTTTGTTCTCTCAGCGAGATGACTTGGCTAGATTCAGACTGTAACCACGTTCACTCTTTGTGGTAGGTTAACTGCTGAAGTTTCCACTTTTATCTTTCAAACTCTCAGGTATTGGTTTTAACCGAGCTTTCTGGAGGATCCACTTTACAAGCACAGTTAAGGGGCTGTCTAAGGATTACGTGCCCCTCTCTTCCTCTCTTTGTGCCTCCCTCTCTGATTTCCCTTTTCAGAGGCACTTTCGGTGTTGAACTTTATCCTTTGTCTCCTCAATCCTCTCCGTACTTCACAGGTGGGAGAGCACCCTCAATTGAAAGTCATGTAATAGATACCAGCCGATACCGTTTTACGTCTTTCAGAGACCGACTCCCCTACAGTTTCTGCTTATTTTGTTCTCTCTCCAGTGCATTCAAACTGCGATTTTAAGTTTTTTAACCAAAAATTTATAGTTATTATTTTCTAGTGGTTGAGTCCAATATGAACTACTCTGCTGATACAATAAGTAAAATTTTAAATTACACTCTTTTTTCCTGCAGACAACCCATCCTGCTGTTTTCTGCTCCAATTGATAGACTGAAACCTGATCAAAACTTGCTCTGCATAGTCCTCTAAGTTATTCTCTTTCCGTGAATAAGACATTTGTCTCTTTCTTCATTGACTCGTTCCTTTAGGTATAGACCACCCTCCAGTAACTACTTTCTAGCAGGTATTTCTGAAAACCTGTATGTTTTCCCCCAAATCTTTCTTTCTTTATACCTATTTGATATTTACTTGGACATAGAAGACATTAATTTATATTTTGAAGTTTTCTTCCATGCCCTGATTTCTATTCATTGTTTTCCTTTTTATTATTATTGTTATTAATTCTCACCACTTTATTTTATGCTTTTTAAAAAACTTCTGGTAATATTGAAAGAGATATTTATATTGAAGAGCAAGACAAAAATCTGTGGAAGCCCTGTGTGGGGGTTGATGGTAGGAATTATTCACCATGAACCTGACCTGGCAGGGGCAGAGAATTGTTCGTTTTATTGGGAACCCACAAATGGCAGTATTTGTGTTAGTTTCTCCAAAGCAGAAATGTTTAACGCCTGAGCTTGTTCAGGGGATAATAGTGATGGTTACCAGCACCTTGAGAGCCAAATGAGAGAAGAAAACAAGATTGCATCATTCAAGAAGTAGATTTTCATGTAATGCTGGTGTTTTTGGCTCTTTGCTTGATTACTAACTCAGCTTTCATATTCCAGCTTCGTAATTTGTATTGATATCTCTCATCTGTTATAATTTCCTCTCATGTCATCTTTGTTTGTATGGGTTTATATCATTTTTAATTTCTCTGCTGTCATTTTTATTAATGAAAAAACATATACTTAAACTCCCATTTTTAATTAGAAAAAATCATTTAAATTTGATTCAATTTTAACATGCTGATTAAGTCTTACAATTTTGAATTTAAACATTAACATTAAATCATATTTAAATCAACTTAAATCTAATCAAATCAAAATTTTGGAGCTGAGCATGATTCAATTAATTTTAGGGATTGGTGAATGTTAAAGATTCTTAACACTTGAAAAATGACAAATGTCATTTAAAAGCTTTGTTAAATATTATAAAATATCTGCTTAATAGTTTGTTAACATCAATTTTTCTATTTTGTACATTTGGCAAATTCATCTTTTAGTGAATTGGCTTTCATAGGTTAGACTTTTTAGGAAGGATGATTTAAAAAAATTTTTTTGGTTAATTATTTTGCATCTATTAAAAAAACTGAAAGGAGGCAGGGTTTGTTTCTTACTTTTCACTTGGCGCTCAGAGTGGAAAGCATGGCACAAGGGATCTTGTCTACAGAAGATGACCACAGCAAATGAAGACTAGCATCGGGACACGGTCGGGCTGAGGACAGAGGACCCAGTGTCCTGGAACTCTTAGCTTCTGGGTGATGTAGAAAGGACCTAGCATTTCCTGCATATCTCCACACGGAAGGATGCTGATGGTACAAGCACGGCAAAAAGCAAAGTGGGCCACCAGGGAAGTGAGAGGCAGGTGTCTGGGCTAGAATGTGAATGAAGGTTAAGTCTGGAAATCAGAGTGGTTTGCTGAGAGGGAACCAAAGCCATGAGATAAGATCAAGAGGACCTCACTTAACTGAAAGAAAAACTCAGTTTTTCTGTAACTCAGACCTCTGGTTTGAGCCACAACCTTCACAGCTCATGATACAAGCCTGGGCCCCTGTCCCTCTACACGCTTGGATGCTGTCTAGGAGAGAATTAGGGGAAGAGGGGAAAATAGAAAAACTGCACATTGTTACAAAAGAAACTGGGTTTTAGGGAGTCATTTATTAATGCATCAATTCATTGACGGGTGAATTTATTCCTTTAAGAAACATAGTAAGTATCTGCAACATAACAGGCAGCATTCTCTGTACTAGGAAGCAGACAAAAGTTCACTATCTCATGAACCTTTCATACTTGAAAGAGATTGATTAAGCCAGAAGCGATGAAGATAATTAGCAAGGTTTAGTTATTCTTCAAGCTATCTTGCAGGTAGAATTTTAGCAGAAAGGAAGATTAGAGAAAATGAAGGAACTACATTTTTTGCATCATCGTTACACTGTTTACCAACTCTCGTTATACAAGGTCCTTTATTATTTTCCAGTTATTTGAAGGCAGGGATTGTTTTATTCATTCATTTAATACATAATTATGAAGTATCTATGCTGAGGAAACAATAGTGAAAAATTCCACATTTGTATTCCTTTTGCCTAGCATGTGGTACACACTTGATATTTTTTTTTTTAAAAAAGCAGAGATAATGATTCTTGCCCACTGACCATGTGAATTTTTGTATGAGGCAATGAGGTGGTGGGGACTCCCTCCATCATCAGTGAGTGAGAACACTCTACATAGGACCTTGGTCTGAGGTCTTCCATGTCTCTCCTGAATCCCATGCTATTCATTTCCATCTTAGAAGGCACTGGGAATGAAAGGTTTTTTAACACTGTGAAATCCTGACCCATCCGTTATAGTATGCAATGCATACTTGTGTTTCTCATCGTTATCTGTGTCTATGGCCATGTGTGTGCATGTACATAAGGTGTCTTAGCAGGAATTCTTCATTTTCAAATTTATACACTTCATGAGAAAATTGCTGAGTTATTTATGCTCCTGAAGAAATCACATTAAATCAATCAGAAGAAATATTCAGGTGCAAAACATTATAAACTGACCCTTTGAGACTTGCCCAAGACTTCATAGTAATAATTGAAATTTTAATGGACATTTGACTAATTGCTGAATTATTATTCACTTGAAAAACTCATCAAAACCTACTGTGTGCACAACATCAAAGTTCTGTAAATGCATTAACAATATTTACATTGTCAAATTGATCAAATTGTGTGATAACAGTTGCCATAAGGTTACCACTTGTCAAACTTTTTCTGGGTTTTCTTCAAATTTCTAGGGTACCCACCTGCTTTCTTAATTCTGACATTCTTGGATTTAAGAGAAAAGTTTCATGATTTCTTGATTTACTTCCTTTATTATACTTTTTGTACTCTTGCCATTTTTCTTCCCAGTTTTTGTCTTTTCAGGCTGAAGGCTTCTTCTTTCAAGTCTATTTCAGTTTATTAAATTCACTTAGAATGGCTATTCTGAAGTGGTTACCTTATCATTTTTCATTCCTCTTTGTGTCTTCTCTTTCTTTTTCTTCCTCTTCCTCCTCAAGTGTACTCCCACCTTGGGAGAATTCATAGGCTCCGGCCATGCTGCGGTTTACATCTGTCACTAGTACTGCAGCCTCCAGCAACTTTTTATTAAAGCCAGTGATGTAGTGGGCACTTTGGCCAAAGCTGTCCACATGATGGATAGGAGCACGTCTCCAGGGGCCTTTCCCTTGCAATGAGATGAGATTGGCTGATGTTGGGAGATGAAGCCTTTCCCCTCTAGGTCAGTGCCTGCAATCCATTCCAAGTCAGAGGGGAGAGAAGTTATTACCAGCCAGTGGCTCTTTCGTGGTCACTGGGAATTCTATGACTGGGAGAGCCTCATCCCTCTTTTCTCTCTATAGGACCACAGTCCCTATCAGCTAATGCTAGTGACCACAATATCTGTCTCAGAGGAGTTGCCCTGGGCAAAATGAACTGGAGTCAATTAACTAAATCTTGACCTGCTGTGGAAAGTGAGGCAGATCATTATACTCTTTGGCTTTCCTACATATAATATATAGTAGCACCATTGCCTTACAGGAAGATGTCCAGCCATCTAAACTATACAAGCATAACTTTGAACCCAGAAAGAAGTAAGGATGGCCCCACAGCAGTAAGAAAAAGAGAAATACAAAGCCCATGTACTTTGTTCCACATACACAGATGGGGAACTATTCTCGTTAATCATTTTTAGTCTTCTTTTTGTTTTGGAGAAAAGAAAATAAACTAATATTTATTGAGTACTTACTATATAACTATATACCTTGTTGTTTAGATCCATTATCCCATTTAATGATGATAATATCAATATTAGCTACTGTTAAGTTTTTACCATGTTATAAGCACAACCAAAATGCTGTATATTTATCACCTCATTGTATCCTAAAAATGTCCTGTAATATGAGTTTTTCTTTTATAATTTTCTGTAAAAAATAACTAAATTGGTTATGACAGAAGTTAAGAAACTTCAAAGAAAACAAGCAAAGTGAAGTTCAGAGAATTCGAGAAAATTGTTCAAGAGCATCCTTTTAATGATTATGCTACTCAATTCCACACTTTTGCTACATTACAAAAAAATTCAGAGGGTATTTATTAAAAGCTAAGGTTTCAGGAAGGAGATATATATATATGTGTGTGTGTGTGACTATGTATACACACACACATACACATATATATATGTGTATATATAGGAGATATATATATCTGTGTGTGTATATATATGTAATAGATAGAAAAGTAAAACTAATGATAAGGGAAAAGAGAAGAGATGCAGAAAAACCAAAAGATAGAGACTTGGGACACACGTAGTTACTGGGAGCATTATTCTGTTTGAGCATAGAAGGATAACTGATATTCATGATGATGATCCTGAGTTGTCCAGAAATAGTTATTTATTTTCAGTGTAATATAGTCAAGGAAGATAGAAATATTGTAAACAAAATTTGCCACTCCTAATTGCACTGAAAATTGAACTCATATGCTGGGGAATTTTATATATAGGATATTTGGAAGTAACTGTAATCCCCCTACACACAATTATGTTTACTGAAAATCCAAGAATTTCCTGGATGTATGGTTGACTTAAATAAACTTACAGGGAAACTTGGACTCTGTTGGAAAATAGATTACATTAATGGAAATGTTACAATGTATAGCTACTCTTAATTAAGTTGCTGCTAATTATAAATAGGAAATAATTGTGCCAAAGATTAGTATACTTTCTACTGTCCCCATGAAAAGTCAGCTTACAGAAAGGTACACCATGTTGCTATCCCTAATTTCCTCCAAAATCAAATTTCACAGTCACCATAGTGAATATACTGTGTTATTATTCTTCCTGGAAATAATAGAACTTGAACAAATTCAATGATGAATGGAACACATACACATACTTACACATTGTCTCCCAATTACCAAGAATTCTCTTTAGCTGAAAAAGATGACCAATGTTCAGAGGGCAGATGAGGTGACTGTAAAAGCCCTGAACGTGGTCTCATTAGCAATTTGGCCTCACTAGTGAAATGAGGTCACTGAGGACAACATCACTGCGATCAAAGCTGCCATGGTGCCTGTGCCCAGAAAACAGAGTGCAGGGCGCAAGCCCACATAATCCCGGACCTCTGGAAGCTCATAACCAATCATGGAAATACTGACATGAATGAAATTCAGGCATTTGACCCAAATAAACATGTAGCTTACTAAAATTAGGCTATAGGTGAAAAGACATATACTCACCATGGCATTGCAATAATGTAGTGTTAAGGTCATAAGGAGTCATATGATTTTTATGATGGTTGTGAATTTAATTACTGCATTGCTAGCAGTCAATGGAAAGGCAGTATATCTAAGGGAAAGGTGTTGGGATGCAAGAGTGGGGCAAAAGTAAGCTTGCAGCTGTTCAATTGGAAAACAATACAATAACTAATAAATAATAATACAAGTGGAAATGCTGTGCTTTGCGTACTAACAACTGTAAACCTACTTTTGCCCAGTCCTGTATTCTTGACATTACGTTTTCCACACAGACACTTAAATCAGATTTTGAAAATGTACTAAGGATATGGTGAAGTGCTGTTAAACACATTCATTTTTTTACAATGCACAGAATAAGATTAATTCTGTGTTTCACTCTTTAAATCTATGTTCAAATAACTTTGCTTAAATTTTTATGAAAATACTTCATTTAAGATTATAAATAATTTTAAAAATAAGTTATAAAAATGACCTGTTGATCCTCTATAGGAGTCATGAACATTTCTAAGAATTCACTGAAGTCCATGACAATGAAGATCTGACCAATATTAGGTTTATTAATCCACAAATCCACTGAAAGTACAAACTAATTTTTCAGAATATTGTGTTTCCAATCTCCTAGTTACAGAAAAAAATCTACCTCCTTGGATTTAATATTCTCTCAATGCTATCATCGTTGGCTATATTTTGCTCTTCTTATATTTTGGTAAAAATGAAGCATTGGCACAATCAGAGCCAAGATCTGTTATGTTTGTGGGGGATCACTTTTCTATTTCTAGCCTCTATAAAACATTATATTATCTCTGAGATAATGTAATGAATTCAGAGGTTAATATGGATTTTAGTGACCAGGAAAGCCTTGTTAGCATCAAGAAGCACAAAAAATCATTTACAAAAGACTTTTCATAGATAAGCCTCCTTTCATATTAAACTATCTTCTTGCAATTTGCTATAAGGTTCAGCTCTTATGGTCACCAAGAAACCCATATTTTATAATAAAACATCAGGATTATTACCATGAAAGACAGAAGAGAACAGCTCTTCTTACTGCACTTCATTTCAATCACACCAGTGGCCCCACTGGGGATTGTCCCGATTACCAGCTAACAGAGGAGGAAAAACTGCTGGCCTAGTTTATAGATGGGTCTTTGTGGTGTAATGCCACCAGCGAAAGTGAGTGACTTTTGCGTACTAAGTCCATTTAGAGGGTGTCTCTGGAAGACAATGATAGAGAAAAAGTTTTCTTCTGGGCAGCTCTCCAGACACTACATCTGATTGTCCGCTTTTTATGAAAGGAGAGATGGTTGAAGTTACAGATCTACCCTCCTTCATGGGCAGTAGGTAGGAATTAGAAAGCTACTCAGAACTGGGAAAAACAAGATTGGAAAATTAGTGAGGAGGAAGTTCAGAGGAGAGCTATGTGGATGTATGGAGCAAACTAGAAAAAAAAAAGATGAAGATATTTATACCCCATGTAAATGTCCTCTTGAGAGCATTCATTACAGAGGGACTTTTCAATAATCATGAATATTAAGATTCATCCTGGGGATATCAATCAGATCTAACCCTCCCACTCCATAATCATCTATTTGTTCTATAGGTCAAAGTATAATGCATGTATTGCAGCAGGAATGGAGTCTATGCATGAGCTCCAAAAATGTATTCCCTCTCATTAGGGTGCTCTGAATGCTACCACTGCTGAGTGTTAATTATCCTGTAGTGACTGATGCTGAGTTCCTGATGTGGCATCATTACCACAAAAGGACCAGCCAGCCAACCAGTGGCGGTGTAAGTTCACTGGACTCCCCCCATCACAGAGTGAGAGTTGTCAATAAGTTATCATCATGGGAATAATTTCGTATTTTGAATACAGATTTATCTTTTCTATCTACAATTCTTGTCAGCAATACTATTTTTAGACTTACAAAATACCGTATTCTTCACCATGATATTCCATATAACATCATGTCATTCTAAGGAAATATTTTACGGTGAAGAAAATGTGGCAGTATGCTCATGAAATTCACTTGTCTTACCATTGTGCCCCATTTCCCAGAATTATCCAGCATGATGAAATGATGAAATGACCTTCTGAAGGCTTCATTATTGTGTCATATGGGACAAATTACTTGGTGAGACTGAAGTACTGCCCAAAGATGCCCTATATGGCTTAAATGAAAAGGTAACATATAAGGTTTTCCTGCATAGCTATATTATATATCTCTAGGAATACAGGTGTGGAAGGGGAGTGCCCCCCCCCTCAAGTTATACCTATTAGTTCACTAAATAAACTTTGGTTTCCCTTCTTCCAATTCTCATGCCTTGTGGTTTTGGAGATCATCTTGCTTAAATAAAGAATGCTCTTACCAGGAAATAGGTAAACTTCATCTTTCCATTAAATTGAAATCTGAGAGTACCCCTTAGATATGTGAGGCTTCTTATACTATTGAATAATCAGGAAGATAACCTGGCTATTATTGTTGATCCTCTTGTCCATTTTGTTACTGGACAAAATTTTGGCAAGAACTGTTTCCAGAGCCCAAGAAATTCACCAGGATACCTGATAATACTCTCATGCCCAATAGTAGAAGGAAAAAACTAGCAAGCCCATTATGACAGGAATACTAAGAACATGCATCATGTAGAAAGTTTTCTGTTATTCTACCCAAAAAAAGATTTAAAATGTCAAGCTAAGGTGCTAGGGGAAAAGGGACATGGAATAGAAGCTATTACTATTAATCGTGGCCTTATAACCATGTACATAGATGGTGACCACAGCAGCTATATTTTAAGTCAATTAATGCCCCCATTTCATGTGGCATTTTAGGAATCAAATATTACCATTTAGATTTCACATGTGAAGATAATTTTATTGACACATTGGTAAGAATGTGGTTGTTCAGAGGATGCTGAGATTCATCTGTATTGAGGAGGCATGTGAAGGAAACACTACCAGATCGATTCTTCTCTGCCGTTTTGCGCCTGGAATTGATATCTAAGGACTTAATCGCCTAGGCTATCTTCCCCTCTGATGCCAGGTGGTTTTGACAATAGGAACACATCAGAGGATCACAGTTTAGGAGGAAAGAAAGAGCTGGGTATTTATCTCACCAGCCCTCTCCTGTGCTCCCTCCCTGCCTCGCTGTGGTTCTGGCTTAGCTGCCATACACGGTTACAACGCCTACTGCTTGTCCCTTCTCTTCTGGCACCAAGCTTTCTGTAGGATTTGGAAACGCTGCTTCTCAGCTTGGCCCTTTGAGGTTTCCCATATTTTCTAGTCTAGGGGAGTTTCACAATTCTTAGTTGATTTCTTTAACCCTGCTCAAAATGCTATAAATAGTTCCTGCTCAAGTAAACATATCAGATATGTTATCTCCTTCCTGCCAGTGTCCTGGCTGATACACAATTACTATACACCAGGTATTGAATGCACAAAAAGACATTAATCTCTCAGTAGCATAGTTTCTTCATCTGAAAATGGAGACAGTGATTACTTAGATAAGCCTGTTGTATGATAAGAATCAGATGACATGTATGAAATATGAAATGCTTAGTTAGACATAGACTCTGGCTTTCCAATAAATTTTAGCTATTACTATTATTACCATAATTAATATTATCAGAAGCACCCTCATTAACTTTATTATTATTGGTGATCGGTGTTATTGGTAAGAACAATTATCCATATTTTCATCAGCATTCCTGAGGGAAATACTCTTTGGAATAATACTGTTACCAGACATTTTAGAAGTTCTTATATTTTTGGTAGACCCTTCATATCATTCACTTTGAGAGAATCTTTACAAAGTGCAAGAATCTGAGTCTATATTTTTTTTTTTCCAAGAAAATGGTTGTAGAGGCTATGGTCCACTAGGGCAGAACAGAAATGAAAACAGAAAAAAAATCACAAATCTAAAATGATCCTACCTAGACTGCCTTTGTGAACTTTATAACCATCCCCTCCAACTCACTGAGTATACTGAAATATATCTCTGGGCCAACAGGAGAGTACATGATATATATCTATATATTCCCATATTCTATAGAACATCCACGAAAGTAGCAGGATAAATGGTCTGCAAATATTTTCTTTAAGTCTGTGGCTTATCTTTTCAATTTTGTCCTTGTATTTTTGAAGAGTTGATTTAAATATTTTTACAAATTTTAAATTATTTTTTATACAGATCTTGCTTTGGGTGTCAGAGCAAAGAAATATTTGCCTAATCCAAGGTCACAGAGATTTTGCCCTAAATTTTCTCCTATACTTTGCATTATTTTAAGCTCTACATTGATTTCAGTGATCTATTTTTGGTAAAAGTTTTATATGTGGCTGGAGGTATGAATCAAAGTTTCTTTTACTTTGCATGTGGATATCCAATTGTTCTAGACTAATTCATGAAAAGACTACTTCTTCTTTGTGAATTTCTTTTGTACCTCTATTGAAAATAAGTTTCCTACACATGTGTTGCTCTATTTCAGACTCTGTTCTGTTCCATTGATCTATTTTTCCATCATTGCGTCAATATCACAGGCCTTGATTCTTAGAGCTCTGAATAAGTTGTGAAATCAATCTTTAAGTATTCCTCCTTTTCAGATATTTTTGGCTGTTCTGGGTTCTTTTAATTTCTATATGAATTTAAGAATAAGCTTGCCAATTTCTACAGAAAAGCCCCCTGAAAGATTTATTAGGATTGCGTTGAGTCAAAAGATCAATTTGTAGAGAATTGATATCTTAATATTATTAAATTTCCTGACTCATAACCATGATATATATCTCAATTTGTCTTTACTTCCCGTACATTAAAAAATTAATGTACAAATCTTATACACATTTAGTCAGATTTATCCCTAAGTATTGTGTATTTTTGATGCCATGATATTGTATTTTATTTCAATTTCTGATCATTCATTGCTACTATATAGAATTATATCTCATCTCTGAATATCATCTTTGTTTTTTGCCACATTGTTAAATCTACACATTAGGTCTAGTAGCTCTTTCAAGTTCCAAGGGACTTTTGATACGGATGATTTTGTCTTCTGTAAATATAGATTTACTTCTTTTCTAATTTGGTTGTGTTTTGTTTCTTTGTCTTGACTTATGGTAATTGCTAGAAACTCCGAAACAAAGGTGAATAAAGACAGACACGCTGGCGATTTTTATCACCTTAGGGGAAAAGCATTTTCTATCACCATTGTGTATGATATTTTTCATAGAAGTGCTGTGTAAAATAGAGGAATTCTTTATATATTTCTCTTTTGGTGAAAGGATTTATAAGCCGTAGATGTTGATTATTGTCAAATGTTTTTCTTTATGAACTGAGATAATCATATACTTTTCTCTTTTAGTATGTTCATATGATGAATTACATTGATTGATTTTCAGATGTTAAACCAACCTTGCATTACTAAAATGAACTGTATATGGTCATGATATACCATTCTTTTTATATATTCCTGGATTTGTTTTGTTATTTTATTTGAGGATTTCTCTGACATAAAGATTATTGTCTGTAATTTTAGATTCTGGTAGTGAATTTATCTTGTGTCATTGGAGTAGTACTAGCCTCATAAAATGAGTTGGAGTGTGCTTCTTCCTCTTCCGTTTTGGGAAGATATGTAGAACTATTATTACTGTTTCCTTAAGTGCTTGGTGAACATCACAAGTTTAGTTGTCTGGATCTGGAGTTTTCTTTGTAATAGGTTTTAAACTGTAAGTTTTATTTCTAAACAGAGTTTTAGAATTATTCCAGGTATTTATTTCCTCTTCAGTGATTTTTGAAAGTTTATGTCTTTCAAGAAATTACTTCATTTCATGTAAGTTACCAAATTTATGGGCTAAGATTTGTTCATAGAATTCATTTGTTATCCTATTAATACCTTGATTAATGCCTTTGCACAGTAGTCAATTTATGTCTTTGGTGTGTGTGTGTGTGTCAGCCTGGCCAGAGATTTACCACTTTTTTAAATGTTTTTCAGATAAAGTACTTTGAGTTTCATTGATCTTATTTCTTGTTTTTTTTTGTTAAACACCACTGATTTCCACTTTAATTATATAATTTTCTCCCTTCTAATGCTTTGTGTTTAATTTGCTCTAATTTAAATAATCTTTTAAAGTGGAATATTTTAAAGACCTTTTTTCTCCTTTTATAAGTATTTCATTCTATACATTTCCTGTAAGAACTGCTTTAATTGAATTCCACAGTTTTCATTTGTACTTGAAATTTTATTTCATTTAAAGTGTTTGTATTTTTAAACTCCTCTTCAGACTTTTTCTTAATCTACAGATGACTTAGATGTGTGTTGTTTGGTTTCCAAATATTTAGGGTTTTTCCAGATTTCCTTCTGATATTGATTTCTATGTTAATTAAGAATATGCAGTACAACATTTTGATTCTTTTGAAGATATCTTTTATGGTTCAGAGTATGGTCTACCTGGGCAAATATTCCATACGCACTTTAAAGGATGTGCATTCTGCTGCTGTTGGATAAAGTGTCCTATAATTGCTCAAGGTTGATAGTGTTGTCCGCGTCATCTGTAGCATCACTGATTCTCTGCCTGCAATTCTGTCAGTTACTGAGAGGTGAGTGTTGAAGTCTCCAACTCTAACTGGGAATTTTTTTATTCAGATCTATCAGTTTTTCCTTCATGCATTGGAAGCAAAATGTGCATACACATTTGAGATTTCTGTTTCTTCTTAGAAAAATGAACTTTTATCAATAAATAGTGTATTTTTGTTAGTGTTTGTATTGTATATCTTTTTCTATTCTTTACCTTTTACTTTATGTATTTTAGTAGGTTTCTTATAAAAAGCATATAGTTAGATCTTGCTTTTTTATTTTTAATCAAATCTGACAATATCTATCTTTTAACTGGTGTTGAGACTATTTACCTTTAAAGTGATATTGATGTCATTGCATTAAATGATACCATTTTGCTATTTGTTTTTTATGCTTTTTCTGAGATTAACTGAGCATTTTTTATAATTCTATTTTATCTTTTTATTGACTTATAATTTAAACTTTATTTAGAAAAAAATGAATGGTTGTCCAAGGGTTTACAGAATAATCTGCAAAGATAGTCTGAATCTATATTAAAATAATATAAAGATTCACTTGTAAGTACCTTAAAACTGTATATTTTAAATCCTTATTCCATCCCCATTCCTCATGTTATTATTGATTATTACTGTTATGTAACTTAGTCTTAGAGATACTATTGAATACAAAGATACAATATATTGTTTCTATTTTTTTGCTTTAAACTTCCATTTTCTTTTCAGAATAATTAAAATAAGAATAAAACATTTATTTTGTCTTCATTTATTCAAGTTCTGATGCTTTTAATCTCTTCACATCAATCAAATTTTACACTTTCAGCTGGCCCACACCAGGCCTTTAGCAACTCAGTAAATATTTCAGGTTGAATGGTTTACCAGTTTGCATGGCATTTGGTGGCCTCCACTTCAGGGAACCAGGGCTTGAGTCTGATTTCTTGCTGCAGGGTCCTGTCTTTCTCAAAACCTTGGGTTAGTTGTTTGACCTGTGAACTCGTTTTCTGGTGGGTTTAGGAAAATTATTTATTTGTGGTCAGTTCAGTTCTTTTCTTTTACTATGTGTGAGAGTGATGTTCTTTCCTATTCTCTACATCTCTGAGCTGACACTGGAAGTCCCTAAGTTTCATTACGTATTATTCGATATATAAAAAGAGTTTGTGTAGCTTTGATATGCTTTTAAGTACAAACTAAAAGAAAAAATTATGAATCTACCACCTAATCTAAGGATTAGAAATTATAAATATCCTTGAATCTAGGAAGGAGATGGGACAGGAGTGAAACACAAAGGTAAGTGAAATAACATCTGTCTTTTTTAAAGAGGGGTTAATAGTATCTGTAATTGGCATCTGCAAAGACCTGAACTCAAGTCTCTCATTTGGAATAACAAGCATATAAGGTGTACATAATCATACTAGAGATGCCCAATGGCCAGCACTTAAGTTAAATTACGATCCCTTTATTTATTGTTTTTCATTTTGTGCCAAAAGATCTAAGATTTCAGCATGTGAATCTCATTTTAACTTCATCACCCCAATCAACCATAAGTGAGCAGTAAATCTTGAATGATACCATGAATCCTTGTAATACTTCAGTAATTTACTTCTTTGTGAATAGAATTAGAGTCTCTAGTATCTATGCTACTCCCTACACTATGCCATTATGTGAAATTATATCCTGTGTATGATGTCCAACTGGAAAAGTATGCTAGCTCCTCTATTACTTTTTTTTGCCTTCAGTTTAATTTTTGAGGGATATCATTTTGTCTGGTCTGTTGAATAAATAATTCCATAATTTACAATCTTATTGATTAATAAATTATTGTACCCTGATTAGAACAGCAGAACCTACTATCAAGAAATAAAATAGAGCCTTTTTATTGCCTTTCAACATGGCTCCTTTCTTAGCTTCCTTCCCATTATATTAGCACATTTTATTTTCTCTAATAGGCTGCAGAAACCAGTAATATGATAGAAGTCATTAATACATTATAATCACAGCAGAAGATCAAGCTCATCTCTTTCTCTTTGCATTGTCAAGTGTTTCAATATTTTATTTGATAATGTGATGACCAGAACTGATCATGGTAATCTAAGTGTGGATCTGACTAATGCATTGTATAATCAAAGATTTTACTTTTAGATTATGATTCATTTACATTCCTTAGCTTGCCTCATGCCACAGTCAGGCCTAATGGAATTGCCACACTAGGATATTATGCCAAAAGGAAATTGAGGAAGGGGGCAACTGTGAGAGAGAGGCGACAATGAGGAAAAGGAAGACCTGAGTTTCGGTTCCATTACGTAGTTCAGCACTTCACTTATCTGGGCCTCAGTTTCCTTGCAGGTGCCACAAACTCCAACACATATGAGTTTGGACAGAGAATGTAAACAATGATGTAGCAGAACATAGGGTTTGGAAGGCGGCCTAGAAAAGGGCGAATCATCCAGTGCAGAAGGGCAGTGTTCCCTTCACTCCAGCTCATTACTGACACGGAATGACGTCAGTTCCAGCATTCCTGAGGGGGGGGCGGGGGGAGGTGGGGAAACCAACCTAATATCTCAATGGAAGCTGGAGGTAAAGACTTTCATAAAAAAGCTGGGATTTTTTCAAATGTAGGAACTATTTCAAAACCTTGTAACACAGGAGGCTACAGAACAAAGCAGTCTGCTGACACAGTGGCTTCCATTGCCTGCTTATTTGTGCCTACCTTGTTAGAAGGTTTCCTAGGATCCTTCCAGCTCTATCATTTTGTGTTTAAAGATTGTGGGTCAGTGCAATTTTTAAAGGAATCAACTGAATTAATTGTTTAGTCTGAGACCATTTACAGAAGCAGAAGCAGCTTCATCCACAGGTACTAATTAAGTGTCAAGTCTATGCGCAGGATACGAGGGAATTTAAAAGGCATAGTCTTTCTTTTCAGGAGCATACAAGTTATTCATTTGCACAACAAATATTTACTGAGTAATGAAGGGTCAATAGGAATGAAGTAATTCAACTTACTTTCCATCTTCTCCAAACTTATTTATATTGTGCCACGTGCGTGATATTCTCACACCTCCACAGTAAAGTGGGGAGAGCCCTACTTTTTGTATATTCTTCGACTGACATTGTCTGTCTCCTCTGGAACATTTCTCCATTAATTACTCCCTTACTTAGCCTCTTGGTTGTTAAGCCCTTGGGTCTCCACTTTCTCCTTATTCTCAATTAAAACTATGCTCGTGATTTATCACAAATGAAATAATATCACACCTTCCCCCACACCTGCCTCCTCTCACCCTCTCATGCCCCCAGTAAGCTTCTCAGAAGAGTGTTACAGGTTGGTTTAACTTAGAGTCATGGCCTGGCCTGTGGCAAGCAGTCTTCACTCTTCCCCATGCTCTCTCTTAGAGTTCTTAAGAGAACAAGGGAAGGGCATGGTGATGCCTGATCGCAGTGAGTCATGAACTCATTTGTCGCCCCGCTCCCTGGTCCAACAACCCGGTGAGATGTGAGGTGGACCAGAGGGCAGAATAGGTGAGAACAGTGGAGTCACACTGCCTGAGTTTGAAACTTGACCCTGCCATTCTCCATCTGTGTGACCTTGTGCAATTTATTTTACCTCGTGTGCCTCAGTTTCCTCATCTGTAAAACAGTAGAGCTGTTCAATGAATCGAAATAATAGGACTCCTATGAGAAATAAATGTGTTAAAATTTGTTAAGTCCTTGGAACATGCATGACTCGTGAGAAGCTCAATATAAATAATGAGAAATAGTAATAGAAATTTATTCTCAAATGAAAAAGTTGAGGTATAGAGGGACTAAAGAATCTGCCAGAACTCACGCAGTTAGTGAGCAGCAGAGCTGGCAGTTAAACTCAGGCTGTCTGGCTGCAAAGACAGACAGGCCTTTAACTGCAATGCTCTTCGGCTTCCCAACTGAGGTGTGCTGTCCAAAACAATGCTAAAAACAACATTGAAATAAATAAAGGTCATATCAGTGGTATTCTACACATCTTAAATTAATAATAACGGGCACTGTATTATTAATTTCTAGTCTGTATCTCTGGCTCAGTAGAAACTTTTCATGATTTCCCTCCCTGGCAATTTCAATAAGAGGCTTGAAAATTTGTTTTGCTTTGTTGCAGATAATATGCTTACTAAGAGGCATTGTTTTCTTTATGGGGCCAGTTCTCCTTCTAAATGTTCAATGCCTTTCTGATTTTATGACTCGGAGTAGTTGATTGTTGACTCTTAACTCTTCCCTCCCACTCTCCGGGTCCTGCCTTCTGGATTTCACTGTGTTCATTCCCAGAGAGGCTAACTCAGATTCTTGATATAGAAAGTGCTTTTAAGTAACATATAGTTAACTTACTTATAGTCCCCCGCAACCTCCCAAATGACCATTGCTACAGTCTTATAATTTTGTACAATAATATGATTTCCTCAACAGCCCCTATATAGGCAGATTGTCAAATTGACCCAAGATTGTCATTTTTCAGAAATACGAAGAAAAACCTTGAGGGGCTGGCAATACATTGGGTAAAGTTGTCTCACTGGTTCTAGGCTCAGCAGGCAAAGAAATGGAAAATGAAGACATGAGGCACAGGGGGAAATGGGAGAGGTGAGAGGCTGTTGGGTCCACTCAGGCGAAGCACCACTAAAGTGAGAGTAAGTGATGAAAAGGAAAGTCGGGGGGTGCGAGCAGGACTTAGGGTGCTGGGTCGTGGGACCTCAGGGGCAGAGCCGTTCATGGAGGTGGCCGCGAAGGCTTCAGGCATAGCTGTGGGAGTGCGTTTCTAAAGTGGTGCCTGTCAATCTTCCCTGTCACATTGTCAGGGCATGTTTTGGAACAAGGTCCTTTCACTCATTAGCCCTAGTACGTCTTTCAGGTTTTGCTTTTCAGTCTTCCACCTGAAATTTTAAATTTTGTCTAGCCATCACTTTCTGGGTAGGAAAATTCTCTGTGACTTTATCACAGTGTTGTCCAAAACCACATGCCTCATCAATCTTTTCAGTCAGCTTCTTCCTGAGATTTTGATTCTCACTAACACCACAGTACTACTCACAGCTCAGGGCCCAGAGTTGCTTATATAAGAGGAGAGATTAGATAGGCATATATCTGAGGAAGGAATTTATAACATAAAAAGAGCTGTGAAGGCAAAAGCCTCCATGACATCTACCACCTGGGTATGTTGGTCATCGGTCGTAATAGAAGACAAAGTACTAAGGAAGACTGGAACCAGGTCCCAAGTCTTCCCTGAATGGAGACAAACACTTGAGAATTCTGCAGAGAACACTGAAGAAGTTGGTACAATATCATGGCTGGAGTCTCAACAGTGAATTTTTTGCATAAAAATTAAAGAATTCTGGTCTGGACATGGCACCGGGACACTTACAGGGCTGGTAGTGCAGGGAAAACAAATGGTCTCTGCTTGGGGTTTGACCAATTCAGAGCAGCATTTCCCAAACCCCGGCCAAACAAACAGAACTTACAGGAACATTTGGAAATTACAGCAACTGGGAAAATACAATTGCAATTAAGGAGAGTAAAACACAGCAAAGTTCTGTGATGACGCTGGGAATGAAGAATGCGTACCCAGCAAGATTTCAAGAGAGTGAAGCGGAGAAAGTAACAAGGAAGGACCAGGTCGAAGGACACACAGAGAAATGTGTCAGTGGCAATGATGTGAAGGGCGCTGAACTCTAGCTTAGTGATATGCAGGAGAACTGGACGGACTTCTTTCTGGGTAGCGAACCGGCACTGGCTGAGGATGCTAGGGGTGGAAGTGTTTGCATGAGGTTAAAAGATTGAAGCATTTTCTCAACAGTTGGAGAAAATTTTGCAAAACTTTTTTTACTGGTGTCTGTAAAGAGAGCTCTCTCTGCAAGGAAAGGTCAGCCTGCTTCCTGGTTTCTTACCTTGAGGTGAAATCCCAGCAGCCTGCAGAGGTGAAGAAGTTCAGAAGCTTAGAAGTTCTTACGGTGGAAAGGTAAAGACCTGCAGCCATCGTGGAAATCTACATTTGGAATGGACTCTTTCCATAAATTGCTAAGCAAAAGGTCTAGTCTTTGGATTCTTACTGCCTAGGAGAGATTCACCCAGTCATCTCTGCGGAAGTCTCAAGTTTGGGAAGCACCTGAGCTGGCTCAGGGATAAGGAGCCCCAAGTAGTTTGCTCCCGATTGGTTGGGTGGCTGTTAGGAGCATTTCCAGGTGTTTCAACTCTCAGCCACCTGTGCTGGTAGAAGGCATCAGAAAAGAAGTCCGTAGGTGGTATCTTTGCCACCCCCAACTCTAAAATGTCATAAATTATTTTCCTGCCCCCATTTTCAATGGTGTAAATCCACGTGTTGCTAAAACAAACAAACAAAAAAACAGGCATTCGAGCTTTCCTTGGGCTGACCCCAGAAATATCTGTCTCACTTTTTACTATTTCTCTACCCCTATATCAATCTTTTCTTTACCCTGAAGACACTTCATATTCTAATTTGTTTAGTTATTTTTGTGCAGTTTCAGAGCACTTGTTTGGGGTGATATTAATTCCCTACCACCAACCCTTTCTATTGAAACTGCTCATCCACCAAGGTCAAATGTATATGCCACCTTCTTCTTAAACTTTTTTCTATACTCTGAGTCAGAATCAATCTCTATTCAAGTTCCCATAGCACTTCATAGTTCTCTATCTAGAGTACCTCCTACAATCAGTAATAGTCCCGCTCCACGTCCCTTGTTCTCTCATTAGATTAAAAATCCTCCAAGGGAAAGATTGTGGTTTAGTACCTTGTTATTTTCCAGGGCACCCACCTTAATGTTTTGACTAGTGTGTACTTAACTAAATATCGACTGATTGAATATACAGTTCCAATAAATAAAATAGGCCTTGTCAAGCCTTAGAAAGTGACTTAAGCCACAAAGAAACATTGCATAGAAATCAAGTAGCAATTTATCAATAATCCCCCCCGGTGGCTTGAATGAGCAAATGACCTTTTCCCAAACAATAGAAACTTCCTCACTTCCTATTGTTTAAAAAGAATCTTGAATAATAGAGGCATAAACACATTTCTGTATAGTCTGTGGCCAATAAATGTCACATGTGGGTGACTTAGAGAAGAAGTTTCTCTTGGCTTTCAGAATGGCAGAGGGAGGTATTCCTCCAGATTCTGGAATACCGTGTAGGAGGGAGGGGAAAGCTTGGGAACGGGCACCAGCAAGGACAGATGCTGACACACACATGGTGACGCAACGGAATGTGAACAGGCTGGAGCCACAAAGTCCTCAATCACTGTGTCTCCGGACAGGCAGCTTCAATCCTCTGGAACTCGTGTCTCTTCCTTTGTAAATTGTGGCTTAGAAAGCCTACTCTGAATTTAAGTACTTATACCAGAGGCCTCTTATTTACCCTTTCAGAATCTCTCTTTTTCTGGCCACTTCTACAGCGACCTATTCTTCTGGCTCCAAGAAGCTTTCTTCTTGTACAACCTGAACCTGTATCTCAGGCGCCAGAGTGTCTTCATTGGTGAGGTGTGGGAAGCCCAGAAACACATTCAGCTTGCTGGCTGGGCATGCCATCTCAGAAGTTCAGAACATTCAGATCAACCATTCAGGAGCTGAACTGTGACCAGTGTAACACAGGGACTGGCAGAAAATTCCTCCACTTCTCTGATCCCAGAGGGATGGTCCTAAAATACACCTTCATGAAATTGAACAAGCAGTTAGTGGCCGTCCTTATATTTCACTCTTTCCATGTCTTACTTCTACTAGTCCTGATCCCTTGCTTCTATCCCCTGGGTTCATATACCCCAAATAGCAGGACCATACACAAGCCTTGGTCTCAGGCCCTGCTTTCTGGAAGCCTCTATTGAGACATAACCCTGTTATGACAAAATGCCCAGAAAATCACAACAGAAAATATAAAATAAAATGTCTGATTAAAAATGTAAGTTGGTAAGAAACTGGCTTTTCTCTAGAAAGGTGAATATTGAAAAGGTAAGTATGTGGTGGTAAGATATTTTGAAAGTCACAGTGGACTCGATTTGATGTGAAAACTTCTAGCAAAACTTAATCAATGATTCACCCTGGCTGGGTGGCTCAGTTGATTGGACCATCATCCCATACAACAAAATCTTGAGGGTTCGATCCCCACTCAGGACACATTATTTAGGTTGTGGGTTTGAACTCTGGTCAGAATGCCTATGGGAAGCAACTAATTGATGTCTCTCTCTCTCTCTCTCTCAAATCAATAAAAGCATATCCTCAAGTGAAAATTTAAAAAAAATCACTTAACCAATTATTCAATTGACTTTTCTTTGTGATCACCATGCTTCTGTGTTCCTTAGGGATGTTGGCTGGGTCTTAGTGGGTAAAACTGCACAGGAATCACAAGGGGAATCATAGTCACAGACGCCACATTAACCCGAGCTGATGACATTGCTCTGTGCCCTAGGAAAGGCGCTGGAGGCTGAAAAAGAAATGCTCGCTAATGGAAAATAACCAAGAGGCTAAGGAGAGAGATGTTATTTTTGAACTTTTAAAGAGAACATTATAAATAGCAGAGAAAATGGAAAGGCAGAAATTAAAAACAATAAAAACAAAAGCAAGTTGACAGTGGCCCTTTTAATATGACAATTTTGGTGCTTCTAAGGCCCAGGCCTGTGGATATAATAGCTGAGTCCACGCGAAATAGCCAAGGACCACGGGGTTTGAGCACTTAGTCACAATGGCATTTTAGGTTAAACAATCATTGACTCAGCGGTGAAAAATGAGATAAATTAAAATTATTTTCTTCACAACGGCCGAGGGGCTTGGCAAGTAATATATTGAAGAAATTTCCTGGACATAATAGGTTACATTAATTTTCAACTGCAAAACAATTCCTTCAGCATTATTTTTCAAGGAGAGAGCAAAGAAGAAGGGGGAGAAAGCCACCCTGTTACTCATGCTATTTACTTCTGGCCTAAATGAGAAAACATGTTTCAAAGAAAAGATTAAGAAAGGCGTATCAAGACACAGAGCAAATCCTGACTGTAAAGAATTCAAGCTAATTGGTTACCCATTTGCCTGTTCAAACGTGGTCAGTATTAATCCAAGAACAATAGGAGCATAAGTTATGAAAATCGTTACATTGGGAAGCAGGATGTTAAGCCCTCTGCTAGCTAAAAAGCACCTTTGTGTGGATGATAGAAGTAAAACAGGAGGAAATATGTCCATCTAAACGTGGTACCAGTTGAGGTAGAAGAGTTTAGTGCATCTGGTTGGGTCTTCTCTTCCCCTGAGGCTGAGTACATGGGTTGCACGCCTTAGCTTCCAAGCCTGGCAGCTTCACACGTGCGTGGGGCCCCAGGTCACTGGAGTTGCGTAGGGTGGTGGGAAGAAGGTGGTGCGTGCTGCTCTCCTCTCCGTTCCTCTTAAGACCTGTCTTATCATCTTCAGATTATTAACCATTGGGCCCACTGGTGTCCAGGCAAATGTTTAATAACTGGCCCTCTAAATGTAGCTCTGACATGGATAGTGGCTGATGTTTTTATTTTACAACAGTGGTTGGCGAAATTTCTCTGTAAAGAGCCGGGCAGTAAATATTTTAGGCTTTGCGGGGCACACTCTCTGTCACAGCTACTCAGCTCTGCCGTGGGGACGTGAAAGCAGCCACACACCGTGCAAAGACGGACAGATGCAGTGGTGTCGCCACACAACCTTGCCGTGAACATGGAAATTCGAACTTCCTGTAGTTTTCGTGTCATGAAATACACTTTTTTTTTTTTTTACTTTTATTTTACCACTTAAAAATGTAAAAACTATTCTTAGTTCTCAGGCTGTACAAAAAACTACCAGCAGCCTGGATTTGTCCTGGATGTCACAGTTCACCACCCCCGTTTTGCAGCAACAATTGTGTCAGGAATAATTACTCAGACAATGGTGAAATAACGAAATGTCTGCTGGAACTTTATTCGTTTGTCAATGAGATGTGAGTGACTTCTTTGTTCAATTAGATGATTGTTGGAAGAATGTCTCCCAAATTTCTTTATCCTGTTCATAGGTGATGGCTACAGATGTGACATGCTTTTCAGTTTAATCTAAGTTTAATCTGTATTATTAACACTTTTCCATACCTTTCCTAAGTCACGACAATCTGCAAAGTTGTTCAAGCTCTGACTTACAGCCTTGCTTATAATTTCTATGATGTAAACATCCCCATTATGTCCGATTTTGAGTTACTAACATGATGTTAGTTATCATCATGTCAGTTGGTTATCATGCCTCTGTTATAAGCAAATTATAAGAGCAAGATTTTTCTTCTTTATTGTATTTGTTTTCATGCAGTGTCTCACACAGAAAAGCACACGCTAGATGCCCAATACAGGTATACTGATGGAGCAATATGTCCCTTGGGTAACTCCTTCCGCCCCCCCATGAAGTCATTGTAAGTGATGGACACAGGTCTGTGGGAACCAGATAGGCCATCACATTCTACCCTCAGCTTTGGTTCCGGACCCTTAGCTGCTATGCCTGGCCTTCAAAGGAGTGGGGAGATTCTAAGGGTCTCGGGTGCTCCTCGGCCACGATACACAACTCCCTGCCTCTCCTGTCTGATGGCTTCCTCGCTCCTTCCCTTGCACAGGGTGCCAGTTGCTTCCTCTGACTCTGTTACTATTTCTACCTTCCCATTCCAGTGAAATGCCTATTACAGTGTTTATTTGGAGACAGGGAGAATCTTTTTTATTTTATTGTTTTTATTTATTTTTAGAAAGACAGAAGGGAGGGAGAAAGAGAGGGAGAGAAACGTCAAGGTGTGGTTGCCACTCACACGCCCCCTACTGGGGACCTGGCCCGAAACCCAGGCATGTGCCCTGACTGGGAATTGACCTGGCAACCCTTTGGTTTGCAGGCCAGCACTCAATCCACTGAGCCACACCAGCCAGGGCTAGAAACAGGGAGAATCTTGACTTACAAATCAAAGCTAAACTTTGAGCTACAGATATAGGCCTCCTTTGGCTAAGGTTTAGGAATGTAACTAGCATACCACTTAATGGTCAGGAAGACGTAGTACGCATATCTGCGTGTGTGTGTTGCTTTATTTGCAAAATACCGAATAAAAGTTACCCATATTCTTATCACCTTTACAATTGTATAAAATAGGAAAATAAGAACTTTTCTTTAGTCCATTCAGCCAGTTGCTACCCCCAATTTACCATAATTAACTGTTATGAAAAATTTTGGAAATGTCATTTTTAATTTTTTTAACTTTGAAAGTACAAATCAATCTGTCTCTTTCCTCCTTTCCCTATTCTTTCCCCTCTCCCCTCCTGCTCCCCCTTCCTCCTCCTCCTCTCCCCCTCCCCCTCTCTCCCTCTCCCTGCTCTGGAATATTCATTTCATCTAGTGCACAGACTCCAGAGCAGGCACTCCTGTTCTTGGTCCGAACTTACCCCCAGGGCCTCAGTGAGGCCCCCTTGAAGTTCTTATTGCTGAGCAGGCTCGGGGCCCACATTTCCACCGACATAAAGCTGACATTTACTTTAGTGGGTTCTCTCCTTCCTCTGGATTTTATTTTATCAGTACCCGCCCCCTAAACGCTTCATCTTTTTGTACAATGACTCTAACTGGCATCCACAGCCACAAAACCATTTAGATTTCCTAGAACCAAATTGCTTCCTAGAACTCCAATGACAGGAAACTGATGTGGATATTGATTTCTCGTTTGTTAGTGGCTAGCAATGAGGAGTCACAGAATGGGCACAGGCTGGTTGGGAGGGCACCTGTTCACACCTGCGAACTCCTGGGCAGGAGGCGGCCTCCCTCGGGTAGGCCCTGCCGCTGTGGACTGCGTGCCCTGCTCCCAAGCTGCCAGGCTCAGCGCTGGGCTCCAGTGCCCGCAGCCAGACCTCTCTGTACCCACTGCCCCCTGGGAACGGAGCCCACTCTGCTCTTTGCCTGCTGAGGGCCTGACAGCTGCAGGGCCTACAGCTTGCAGCCAGCTCTGCTCACCTCCAGGTGTCTGCTGAGACAGAATTGCCCGTGGTGTCTGTCTGCAAGGAAAAGCAGTGTCCAGGAAAATTGTCAGACTCCTAGCCAGCCAGACACCCAATTTATTTGTCTTTGCTTTTCCTTTTTTTTTTTTTTTTAATTTTTAAGTTCTGACAAAAGTGGTTTGCACAAAGCAGGCAGTGGTGTGGCTGGTCATTCTTTTTCCTTTGGCTAATTTAATTTTTCATCTCTCCTGGGAGCCAGACCTGGAAGCCCGGAGCCTCACCCCTGCCCTTTGGGTTCCCAGTAAACACAGCTGACTCAGCGACATCCATATGCAGAAAAGCTTGCCACTTCCCCCATGACAAGTGAGTAGTGGCAATATTGCTGCTATTTTAAATAAATACCAAGATTAGCCTCTGATACAAAATAGCTAAACCTCATCCCATAGACAACTCTGCTGATTTTAATAATTTACCTACTATGAGAAAAATTCTCCTCAAGTCTTTGCTCAGATGTTGCCTCTTCAAGGAGGCTTCCTCTGACCGTTCTATTGACAATCGCATTGACCACATACCATCCGCCTGATCGCCCTCCTCTTGCTCTTCTCCTTCTTCTCTAATCACCCCCAACATACTGGCGAGCATCTGACACACCGTGTCAGCCTCCCCTTAGTGGTCCTGAAGCTCCTCAAGGGCAGGAACTGATGTTCTCTGTGGAACCTAGAAGAGTGCCTGGCACATACAAAATGTTCAGTAATTACTTGTTGAGTGAATGTAACGAATTCAGAGCAGCCATGAGCTTCCCAGAACTGTGTCCGCTCCCTCTCCTCTGTGGAATTCGCTCATCATTTTTTCCCTCCTTCTTCTAGTCTTTTTCCCTTTACTTCTTCTCTCGCCTCCTCTAAAATACAATGGACACCTTCCGTGTTCCTCTGCCCTACTGCAAGGCTATAACCGTGTATTCATGTATCGCGTAATGATTGATAAGACCGAAATGTCATCACTCTCATAATCTGAGGTGAAAGGATTTTTTAAATGTTTAATTGTGGCAAAATACACATAACATGACATGTATCATCTTAAGCATTGTAAGTGCACGTTTCAGTAGTGTTAAGCACACACATTCACTTGTTCAACCATCACCACCTCCCCCTCCAGAACCCTATCTTACAAAACCGAAACTCCGAACCCATTAACATGAACACCCCCCTGAACCCCGTTCCTCAGCCCCTAGCAGTCCCCATTCTACTTTTTGTCTCCACAAATTTGACGGATCTGGTGTCTCATACAATGGACACCAGTGGAATCATACAATATTTGTCTGAAAAGAAAAAGTTTAAACTGTAGGAACATCAGGCATCGATGGATGTGAAGTTTTGGGGAGAAAAAGAACATTCTCAGTGCCCCTGCAGTCATGCAGCACAAAACCAATGATTGTACTTGATATATGCATATGTATACATATACTTCACCTTTCCTAAAATATGTGTAAAAGGAAGCATCTTATCTAAACTGCCAGTATGCCCTACAATAAGTAAAAGCAATATGTGAAAATCTAGATTTAGGTATAATTAAACTGATGTTTAAAAGTGAAACATTGAAAGGAAGAAATTAAGGCTTGATCATTAGCAATCATTTTTGTAGGGCTTTACATTTAAAAGACTTTGACATCCTTGTTCTTACTCTTTTGTTTTCACAGCACTTCCGTATGATAGAAAGAGCATCATTATGATTCTTACAGATGCCTGGATCTTCACCTGGATCCATGGCCAGGCTCTGGGGATCCTTTCAGCTATTCCAATGATATCAAGTCATTAGCCGTAGGGTGTTACCCAAACGATAGGGGTGAAGTTAGATGAAGTCCCTGTGCACTGAGGGTCTGTTCTGGCCCAGGCACTGTGTTCAGTCCAGCCATAGGTGTTCTTACCACATGGGCAAACATAGCAAATCCACTGCTTACTAGCTGAGTTAGCGTGAGAAAATTGTAGGAACTCACCAAGTTGCTGCGCACCTGCCTGAGGAAACAAACATGATACTCCAACCTCCCCCTTTCTCATGGTCTCTCTACCCTATAACAGAGGCGCCAGCCAAGCCGACCCCAAGTGCTATTATGAGGAAAACATGAGACACCTGAGATTGCGATGCACTGTGCCAACTAGACATGTGGGAGGGCTGCAAACCAACCCTCGGCACAACTCCTTACACATCACTTTGATTTCTCTACAAGTGCCTGTCTCACAGTTGAAGCGCCACGGCCGGCATCTTCTGCGCGACCCGGCCAGCCCACTCACGGAGGGACGATGGGTAGGGGACAATGTTTACTTGAATCTGAGTATCTGAACCCCTCTGTCCCGGTGTTTCCTTCCAACCTAAGTAACACACATCTCTTCCCGCTGTTTATCTCAAAGCCCCTGAGCAGGAAAGCCGAGTTCATAACTGACCACACCCTCTTCTAATTGTTTCTCCTTTCTTACCTCAACAGTTCTTCGTCAAGAAAGGATGGGGCTCCTTTTCTTCGTTCACATCATATGCTAACTCCTAGCCGAGCTTAATCTATCCTCTCCTTTTCCCTAAAGTTAAAATACTGATCTGGGTACAAGAAGAACAAACTCTTCTAAATTATAAGGAAACACAAATCCATAAGCATCTCAAAAATGTCTTACCGACTGCACCCACATGGAATTTAGGGCTTGTATATGTCTGCTAAAGCTGCCGCAGAAAAACACCATAAAAATAGTTTAGTAAACATCTCTGTCAATCGCACACGAGGAACCCCAGGCCTAGAGTGAGTAGTGACCTACCTAAGCACACACTCACTGTTGGCAGAGGACGGATGGGGCTCTGATTTCATACCTCAGTTTCTTTCCTTGTATCGTTTGCTCACTGAGAGTTATGTTCCATGTGCTGCAGTGTGAAGATAAGTGTCTTATTTGATGATTATGTTAATGCAGCAAAAGGGATCAGTGCACAATTAGATTCATGGAGAACATTCATTTCATTGTTTTGCAAACAGTAAAAATAAATAAATCATTGGTTTCTAGACTGCACCATATGGCAATGAAAGAAGAAATATTAAGCGTAATTCTTAAAAGAAGATCTCTTCGAACATTTTATTTTTCTTTTCCTCAGATTTCTTTGGCTCATTTAAGTCAGTGTCCATTAATGAGGAGGCATAAATAAAGGCCACTTTATCAATCTTTCATTGAAATATTTTAGCCATATATTTTCTAAAGGTCTCTGATGCTTTTCGCTACATTGTTTCAGATTGAGTGGTAACCATTAGACACATGTAGCTCTTGTCTTTGGGACAATGGAAACACCCAAATCTACAAGCCCCTTTCTGCACACCGTGTTCTTTGTCCAGCAACCTGGAGTAACATAAAAGCTAAAATTAGGGAAAACATTTTTAAAACCTGACTTATCAATAGATCATAACAGTGCTTTTCGCCTTTGAGCCTTATTTAAGGACCTAGATTTCTGGAGCTGGAAGGTCCCTTAGCGTTCACCCAGGCCAACACCCTCAAATTCCAGATGCGGAGCCAGCACCTGGGAGAAATGAAGTGAATTACTCAAGGTCACCCTGAAAGTCATCCTCTGAGTCCTTCTAACTTTCATGTATTTTAACAGCAATTCAGTTTCCAGTATGCCAAGGTATCTGAAGTCAATAAAACAGGGTAGTATTGTATTAATACCTTCCAATGGATTCTAATTTGCCCTTTAATTTCTACTCACCTCTTACCTCCAAGACTTGGCTTCAAGGTGAAAGGAACTAGGAAAGTGTAGGTGTGGTTTCCCAGAGAACGAAGAATCCTATACATCAACTTTCTCTCAGGGATGACTTTTTTCTTTACTTTCCTTTGTGAAAGATAGTCTTGAAAGCAAGGCTTTATGAAAGACTAAAGAATCATCTAAATTTATTTTATTCTTTTTTTAATTACTTTATGTTGTTCAATTATAGTTGTCTGCATCCTCTCCCCTCCCCTCCCCAGCCCCTCCAAACCCAACTACCTCCCCTTCTTCCACCCTCCCCTTTGGTTCTGTCCGTGTGTCCTCTATAGTGGTTCCCTAAATTTATTTTCTTCTTAACACACAAAAATCAGGCCTGGAGGCTAGGCCCCAGAGACTTCCAGGGAAGCTGTGTTAGATGGGGTAAGAAGAATGTTCAGGACAGATGGACTTCTGTGGTCATCTAGAGCAGAGTTAGTCTTGGGGCTGCCATATACTGCTTATGCAGAGGGAAAATGTAAAATAATTAGAGCAATGGCAGATCCAAGGGGTATGTAGATAGGGTTCAGAAGTTCTTGGGTGCCCCTGGAGGATGATCCTGGAGTTAGCTGAGGCTTTAGGGGGCTTGCAGAAGGGACTACCAACAAAGGGGCAAATTGTTCATATTACTGAGATGTTCAGGGTAGGCTGACAAAACCAGAAACTGACTGGGGTTCACCACTAGTTCTCAGGGGTCCAAAATACGAGAAAACAGAGAGGCTTTAGTCAGAAAGGGGAGATTGGTTAAAACTTCAGAGCAGCAGATCGAGCTTTGAGAATGGACCATGCCCTCTCAATTCCTTGAATATTCCACCTCTCCTGTGGTTTCCTCCATTCACGTCCTCAACCCTTGCCCACCGTCGTACTCTCAAGACTTGTACTATGTTCAGAATTTCGATCTCCATCGCACCCCTCCGAACACCACCTTCTGTTCTCCAACTCATTTTCCCAAGTACCTCTGCTCTAACTATAAATAATCTAAAGCCAGTAAGTCTTTCTTCCTCTTGCGCCTACCACTTTGTCTCTATCAGGTCTCTCAAAGTCATCTCCTACCTTCTCTAGCTTAGATTTCTTGGTCTACTGTTATAATCACTCCTTGTTTAATCCCAACTCCCTTATTCCTTCTTGCTTTATCATAATCTCCTGACCCAAACTCAACCCTGGATTACCCCAGCTCTCCGCCTCTGCCATGCCTCTGGGGCGCAGCGCTGTGGCTGCAGGAAGCCCGCGCCCAGGCTGATGTGAGAGAAGGGTCACTAACATGAAGCTGGCCTCTGTGTTCCTAGAAAACCGTGTTGCGTTTCCTCTGTCCACTAATTCTTCTAGTCCCAAATCATAATTTCACACCTCTTTGTTACTCAGTTTCAATATCTCTCCTCTGAATCACTCCACTAATTACCCTCTTTGCTTCTTAGTTTACTGCTAAAACAGATGCAATCAGATTAGAACTATTTAACCTTCCCACCTACAATTCCACCACCTGTGTTCACCTGTCTCAATATGCCCCATCATCTTTTATACCATAAATACCAGAAATGAGCCGGTTTCTCCCCTGCCTCAGAAAATCCCTCTATTATTCTCCTCCTACCCCCTTGACTCCTCAAGGACTTTGCTTCTATAACTATCTGTTTAACTCTGCATCTCCTTTCTCTTTGGTCTCTTTTCACAGCCGATTCCCATTAGTGAGCAGACATGAGTGATACCCTCCATCTTTTTGAGTAACATGTCTCCTTCCTGCCGTCAAAGTCTTTCTTCCTCTTTATTGATGAAATCCTTGAAAGAGTTTCTGTGAAAATGAACACATTTCCTGATTTCATGGCCTTCACAGTTTAGCAGGAAAGAGGTACAATTTAACAATAAAGATATAGGTTAGTAGGTAATTACAAATTATATTGCACGTAGGTAGGTGGGAGATAGATGGTAGACAGATAGATAAATTATGTCTACATACCTACATACATAGAAAGAAAGCAAAGAAATCTAAACTCAGTAAAGTTTTAAATTTTAGTTTGAAAGCAACAGACATGTCCAGCTATAGAAAATATCTGGAAGCATCTATGCCCACTTTTTAACAACTGAGCATTTAGAGAGCTTGCCAGAAGGGATCACCAATAGGAGCAAAACAGAGTTAAACAAATTTTAGTCACAAAAGATAACAATGTGGGAAAGTAACTACTGGAGAGGTTTGTGGGAAGAGACCAGCAGGAAGTGTTGAAATTATTTCATTGTGAACTTAAGTCTCAATCACTGTGGTGAAATTCAAACTTTTTAACTATGGAGAAAAGATACTAAAGTAAAAAATAATAATTTTGGTACAAAGTTGGCAGAAATCACTGTGCATACTAATCGTGAGATAAGGGAGTTAGTAGCGGGAGGTCAATAGGAAAGAGTGCAAGGATGCCAACTAATGTATCTTGCCTAAATAAGAGCAGTAGAGACCGTTTCATTTCTCATTATGCTAATTTGATAAATACGTATAAATCCAATTTTGAAAACACAAAAAAGAAGGGACTCTGAGGGATTACAAAGGAAAAAAACACCCATAGTCTTCTGTCATACATTTGAGATAGAGGACTTACTTTAAATTTTTTAATAAAATTTTATTTTAATTAAAACAGTAACAACATATAAACATTAATTGGATTAGATGTTCTTTGAAAGCAAACTTTAAAGAAAAATATATAAATAGCAATTTCCTACTTTATTTTCTTTATTTTTACTTCCCGTTTCATGTCTTCAGAACTAAATATTTAATTTTCACCCCGGCTTCCTTGTTTGACACACTCCCACCTGCACCTCCTCCTTTATTAGCCACTTCCTGAGCTAATAGCATTCTGACTTATTGCAAAGTTCAGCAGTGCATTTTAAAGCATGTATTGCTGAGCCTTACCCAGAGCAGTGATAAGACTCCAGACAATGCCAATGTCATTGCTCTGGACCATTCTTTGAGATCCTCTGCTCTAGGAAATAGAGTCCCAAGCTTTTCTTCCCAAATATTGATGAGGTCTGGATTCTTGACTCTGTGATTAACTCCCTCATCCCATCTGCTGAAGAAAAGTGACTACTGGGGTGGCATGGGGACCAGAAAGATAGTATATTACTTTTCTTTCCTGACCTTAGCTTCCTTCCTGCTTCTACATGTGGAAAAGCAGAAAAAAGACAGACATTCGTACAGAATTTGTTTTCTTTCACATTGAAGAAATACAACAAAGCTTGATTCTCCTATCTGGAAGTCATCTTAGAGGTTTTCTCTGGCTAAGTGGGAAGAAAATTGAGATGCACCCAGTCGCTCTCTTCCTGTAACCTGAGTGTGGGTGATTGGGTGTTTCTAACTAATAAAATTTAATTACAGTAGCTCCCTTAGTAACTAACTCATACACTTGGGTCAAGTACAAAAAAATGTTCTGCTATGGCAATTTTGTTTACAAATCCAAACTCATGCTAAAAACCACAATTTTAATGAAGAATTTAAAAGGATTTTGTAATATTTTATTGCATACCCTCATTGTGCACATTCAACTTTGCCATCCACCTTACCTTACTGCGAGTTCTGTAAGAGCCGCTATAGTCTGTTTTGCTGCTACTGTGTTCCCAACAGAGTCCCTTATGTACAGATGGAACTCAACACACATTGGTTAAATTAATGGGAGAATGAAGGAGTGGGTGAATGAAACCACACCTGCCTGATCAGGGGCACTGATTAGAAGATAGAACGAGGGAAAGATTTTAGAGGAGAGCAAGTTTCCATCAGACAGATTTCTCCAGCTCTGGCTGGGCCCAGTGGCCTGAATGACGTTCTGAGGGAAAAGTGGGATCCAAACACAATGGTGTGTAACGTGGCCAGTCTAGGTGTAAGTAGTGATCGCTAGGACGTTACCACTCCCTTGCCATTCCCACCGTCACAGTGGCGACTCATTTGCACAAGTCTGAGCAGATGTCACTGCGTAGCCTAGAACTTGGAGAGCTAGAGTTACAGAGATGAGGTTTATTTTTTTCCAGCAAATACAAATCAACAATGAACTATTTACATATGAAAATATGACTGCATAAATTCCAACTATTTGTCCTCTCTATCATATTTAAACATAAGAATTAGAACATGCATAATACATGAATAGATAAATATATGATCTGGTTAAGGAAAAAATACATAATAGAAATAACAGATGATCAAACACCCAATAAAATAATAAAATTCCATTCTGATCGCAGTTTCACCAAAGACCAAAATGTGCGTAAGCCTGTCACTTTTCATTGTGCTGCCAGACCCAGGAAACCTTTTTCTGACAGGATTCTGTCAGCACTGATGCCATTTAGACCTTAATGCCTAATTAAAGACTCCTTTGCTCTCTTCGCAGCCCATTTTGCTCTGACATTCTGCAGGAGCCTTCCTCGGAGGCACTCCTACGTCCCCCACACACCGAAGAACGTCATAGAACACCCTGCTCGCCTGTAAGCCTAATACAAAAAATACAGGGTTTGGATTATAGTTAGTTTGGTTCATGTAATTAAAACACATATTCACCACACAGTATTTTTGGCAGGCTGACTTCAATCAACATGTATAATTATAGCTACTTATGTATTCACCTGCTGTTTTAAGTGATGGCTAACTTCTCTCTGGCTTACCCTATGTACGTTGTTTGAAAATGGAACAGCATTCATGAAAACTTTTAGTAAAAAGAACAAAGAGAGACAGTTTGTTTTCTCAATCAAAAAGGAAAAACAGTTAGAAGTTCTATCTTCTAAGTAATGCATTGATATTGTATCAAGTACTTCCATGCTGTCTCTGAACAACAAATCTGCTTGGCCTAAGGCGTGCAGATGAAGTTCATGCCCTACAGCTGAAGAGCAGATAGAGTGAAGTCCAGGCAGAGGACCTCGTCATAATTGCGAGTGGCAGACCGTGAGAGAAGGGTACGATTTCAGTCTAAGAAGATCAACTGGGCTGAATTCAGGACTCTGATAAAGAAGAAATGGAATCCTGAAACTTGGAATTGAAATATCCAGGTACATACATTAAAAACTGTTACATTCCCTGGCTGTCCTGAACACTCTAGACCTGACACTAACCTTCCCTGTTGAAATCTGCAGCCTTCTCCTCTTTGCTTGAGAAGCATACAAAGGCCTCAGATGAGTCTGACCTTACCAGGGGGATGTTTGCTCTACTCAACATCTGTTTCTACCTCTCCTCTTGGTCATCAGGTACGTAAGTAGTGTCAAATGTTAGCATAATTCGGCAGAGGAAATGCTGGGTGTCCTGAGGGAAAAGAGGGATTATATACCGAAAATGCTTCAGGATGTGTTTATCATACACGAGTGGATCCTAGGGGCCTCGTTGGGTGTGAAACTGGATAAGGGAGATAGGAGGGAGCACTCTCGTGACACAGGACTTAGCACTGTGCATGGGCCCTGGGAGAAGTTTGGAAAGGATATGACGCATCAATTACAGAAGAGATGCATGAACTGCTATGGCAAACTCTCACGTAAAGAATCACATTCTCAGAGAAGTGGACAGGCTAAAATGGGTTCAGTGTAGTAAGACTGGAAGACCTAGCAATTGACTGTCTCTCCAGAGGGCCACAGTACCATTTGATTACCAAGGTGATTAAGAAACGCACTGATGAGGGCGGCACCAGCTTTTCTGAGAAATTCAATGTTCATCGTATTCTGAGACTGAAATTGATACAAGAAGTGGCATTACTGGACTTCATGGTAACAACAGAGCATAGGAGTCATGAGCAGCAGAGACCAGGTGACAGCACTGAACCGTCAGAAGCACGGTGAGCATAATGACTGTAACGAGCAACGAAGGCAGAATGGCAACCAGGGAGCCTGGCACACAGGGATGTATAAATGTTGTTCATAGAATATGATGACTTTTGTTCACTTTGATACTCATTGGAAGAGGATCAGAAAGAAGCACTTTGTTGTCAGATGGCAAAGACAACAGGGTGCTTTGCCCCAGCATTCTATAAAGTGTCCTCTCTTTTATAATCTGAAGGGACTTGACCATCTGGACATTCTAGAGTATGGCACAGTAGTTCACTCTATAGATGATACCATGTCGGTGAAACCTGATGAACATAAGGTAAAAGGTATGCTGGGTGTTTTGAAAAGACACATATACTCCAGATGGTGGGACATAAAAACCCTACCAAAGGGCCTAACCCATCAATGACATTTTGAGGGCTGTGGCCATATTGGGCAGGTTGGGCACCCCTTCCAAAGTATTGGCATCTTTTGACTTGCACCTTCTACCATCATTGAAGAAGCACAATATTTGGCAGGCCTCTCTGCATTCTGGAAGCAGCACATGTCACACTTAGGAACCCTGTGCTGATCTTATTATTAAGTTGAATGGAAGGTGGCCAGTTTTGAGCAGAGTACATAGCAAGAGAGAATTGTGTGGTAGATCCAAACTTTGTAAAGCAGATCTGTCACTTGAGCCACATGATCCACAAGCCAGAAGAACTCCTATGACTAGAGGTATATATAGTCTAGATATATACCTGGTGAAGCCTCTGGCGAGCTTCCAAAACAGAATCAGAGGACAGACTCTTCAGATTCTGGAGCAAGGCCATACCATTAGCAGCAGGGGACTATACACCATTAGAAACTGCGCATTTAAACATGGGACATTAAACAGTCATGCCACTAGAGGGGCCCGCCATGGGCTAACCACTATCAGACCCCAAAATTTATGATTTCAGGTGGGCCCAGCAGTAGTACATCACACGATGTGGATGGCACACTTGAAAGTAGACTCAAACAGGCCCTTCCAATGTGGCAGCATCCCTTACCAAGGCCAACCAGCTTTGGAAACTAGCTGATTATCTCAGCCTTGGAAAGGATAATATTTCAAACTAGGTTTGACAATTGTTTATGGCATGGGTTTGCCCTTCTAGCCCACAGTGTCTCGGCTACCGTGTCCATCTGAAGACTTAAAGAATGTGAGACCCTGCATGACAACACTTCAGACCAAGGGGCCACTGTGTGGCAAAGGTGGTACAGCAGTGGACCACAATCTCCAGATCCATCTCTCCTACCATATACCACGCCATGCAGAATAGGCCCACTGGTTAGAACTTTCAAAGAACCTATCAAAAGTACGGTTGAAAATAACACCCAGTGAGGAGAGGGTACCAGTCTCCATGATACAGGATACCCTTTAAATCAATGGTCATTCTACAGAGCTATATTCCTGGTAGTAGAATGCATTGATCTGGAAACCAAGGAATGAAAGTCAGGTGCCCCTGCCTCTTGTAACCTTCAGTGACCCACTTTGGGAATTTGGGTGTCTATTCCCTGTCACTATAGGTCCTGGGGTCCAGAGGCAAGATGTTTCTACCAGAGAGTGCAGTAAGAATGTCATTAAACTTAAATCTGTGGTTGCCACAAATTTACTTTGGTCTCCTCTCTTCAGAAGACCAGTTAGAAAAACAACAACAAAATACTGGACACAGTCATCATGAGGAGGCAGGGCTGCTGCTGGCACGTGGGTGACCCACTCGGGCATATTTTTGCACTCATACCCTGTAATTAAAACTGGGTGGACACACAACCATTGCATGAGGAGGGCACGGTATCGGGCAGTCACATCCCACAAGGGAGAGCATTTGAATCACCCCACTAGGCGACTCACCGGGCCCAGTAGCAGTGCTGAGTGAGGATGTGGGAAGTCCAGATGAGTGGCAGAGATGAGCTTTGTCAGAACCTTGGAACCAACTGCTGGAAGGTTTTCTTAGAGGTTGTGATCATTCAGAATCCTGGACGATGTGAACTTCACGTGAGAAGGAAGTGGATCTGAGCAGTACAAGAGGTGGACTTTCGTGTTTGCTGTTTTCACCCCACTAATACTGCATACATCCCCAGTATGTTCATCCCCCAGTTACCCGCTGGGAAGTGCTCATAGCTCTCCCCCTTAGCCTGATAATTGTCCTCTGCTTAATGGGAGCCAACTCTCACCTGGGAGCCTCCTCTGGGATGTACCTCCTCACCCCATCCTTTCCAGACTGCAGTCAGCAGGCAGCGGCTGACAGAGAGGTAAAATAAACCAGCCCAACTTGGTGATGCCCGTTGTCCTCCAGCGCTCCCAGTGAGTCAGGCTGAAGCCAGTTTCCACTGATGAGAACGTTCCTGGTTAGTTTTTGACCCCTCCTCTGTCCCTGGTCTTGTAACCCTCTTCTTTAGCCCTCACTCCCAACAAACCTCTTTCACCAGAATCCCCATCTGGCCTTGCTTCTTGTAAATGAACTTACAAGATGTACAGGGTGAGGCAAAAGTAGGTTTACAGTTGTCAGTACACAAAACACAGAGTTTATTCTTGCATGACTAGTTATTAATGATTGCATTATTTTCCATATGAACAACTGTAAACCTACTTTTGCCTCACCCTGTGTTTACGGAAGCAAACCCAGAGTAAGGAATTGAATGCTGGCTATTTTCCTCTCCTACCCTAGATTGTCTATGGTCTTTAAACACTAAAAATATAAAAAAAGGATCCACAGTTTTGTTAAATACAGAAAAAATGGCAAGTAAACACCCATTCTTATGCAATGCACTTTGAGAATAATATGCCCAGGGATTTTTTTTGTCCTTGAAAATATGGTATCCACTTGCACAGCTAAAACTCTGTCCAGAAATTACTAAGATTAATGAACATAATTGACATAAACCTTTACTCTCTAGATATACATTATTCAAAGAATCTAGAAAATAGGTTTTCTAGATTACAGAGAGTTTATGAGTGGAACATTAACATTAAAATCATAACCGGTTTGGATGGGAGTCTATAAATTTTTATTACAGATTTGCATGCTTTCTTACACAGAGGTTATTGAATATTATTTCAACAGTTCTTGATGACTCAAAGTTATTGTTATTAACAGCTATTACTGCTAGAATGTACTATAACAGTGATGCTCTGACTCTGCTTAAATGTGTTTGGCTCTGTACCAAATGAATGACGATGGCTTTGTTTTGAATTCTTATGTCTGATTTTGATCATGTTGCTAGCTCTTTCTATTGCTTGTCACCTCTCTCTATTTTGAGTGTACTCCCTTTCAATTTGTTATTGTTAGTATTTTATTGGCATGGAAATTAAGTAATAATAATTGTTATTGAATGCTTACTATGTACCAGGCAATTTCTAAATGCCTTACATACATTAACTAATTTAATCTTTATAAACTCATTAGTATGTTTTGTAAATTAGGAGTAAATCGGTCCTGCAAAACATCATACATGGCTCTCTTTTGTAGCATGTATATATATATAAGTTTTAGTGTATGAACTTACTGATATATGTGTTTTATTTGCTCACAAACTTACTTTGTGTGTCCTCTTAAACTTTTAGCTATACCTTGGGTAATAACTAAGAGAGTCAAGCTATTCAGAGGTAGCTGAGCTCTAGCTATACCTATAAACATGTGAAATTATGACACAGAGTAAGAATTCAAGGAAGTTGGAGTATCAATCACATTCAAGTGAGGTGTTGGAGATTTGCTTGTGCAATGTAAGAATGAAGGACATGCTGAGTAAGAAATCATTTTTATGAGGCTACATACTAAATATGAAGTTTACAAAGTGAACCATTGAATAGCACAGACAAAAGTTACCAAATAATTCTCATTAGTCCTATTAACTCTGAAGGGATGTCCTCTCATGAGGGTGTGGTCCTTGTAAAGAGCACCTCTTCTGACTTTCACTAACTCCTACAACTTCACCAGGAATTTCTTAAACTTAACAAAAAAAAAAAAAAATCAATCACATTTCTGTGAATGGTATAATAAAAAGTGGATATTTTTAGACATTGAGTTGTGTCTTTTAATATATATTCCAGCATTTGCTTTGGTTCCAGTTGGAACCTGGTGTGATAGCTTGACCTTCTCATCCTCTCACATCTTAGAAAACAAAGAGGAGACCAGCCCAGAGTCATTGATCTTTTCTCTCCTTTTATTAGTGTTCCAGTAAAAATAATATAGTACCACCTACATTATCCAATAAAATGTACCTAAGTTTCCTCTCTGGTTGAGTTCCTACCTCTTCCTCCAGGGGATGCTGGATTAGTGTCTTCTTGGTCTCCCATTAATTTAAGGCCTTCTTTTCATACATGTGTAGAACACTCCCTAAAGTATTATTGGTTTATAAATTACACTTGTTGTTTCGGGGCAATAAATAGAATGATGAATGCACGCTTTGTTCAATCACCTTTTTATTCATGAAAGGCAAAACCAAAAACATTTATCTACATCAGGAATAAGCTATAAACCTTTCAAAAATGCTCCAAGTAATCCAGAAAGGAACCACTAATTACTGTCATAACAAAAAGGATTCAGCAGCACTAAATGCTCATTGAACCATAGAATGTCAGAGATGGAAAATCAAGTCCAGCATTCTCCTTTTACAGATGGGAAACTAATGCTTTTGAGAGGAGAAGTGATTTCCATAGTCACCAGTCACTAATGGCATCGATCCTAGGCTCCGTGGCTTCTGACTCCAAATTCCTTGCAGCTTCGTGAGAGCATAGGTGTTGGGAGAGGAGCTACAAGGACAGTGTGGGTGCTCTGCTTTCTCCTGAGTTTATTCCCTGTGTAGATGCCTATCTGTTGGAATGAACGGGAACCTGGATGGACCAGAAGCTCTAAAGGGAAAACTCTACTACAGCAAAAAAAACCTTGAAAGGTTCCAATTTTGTTAAAGCATCCTTAAATTATTTAATCTGATGAAATAATTGGCAAATTTATACAGTGATGTGACTGAGCGTCCTGTGGCTCCTACCAAGAATGGGTTTAAAGTTGGGGGTGACAGTAGGAGAGATAGCTTTTTATACGATGTTAAAAGAGGAAAAGCTGCCTTCCTCATCAAAGCTGAATTCCAAAATATTGCCTTTGGATCTCTACCAATATCTTTATCTACACAAATACTAGCATGTGACTTTCTCTTTTTATCTTGAAAAAAATCAAAGGGCAATCCTTTGACATTCTCACAGGCACAGGATTCCCTGTGTTTGAACAATGTAATATCTATGTGTCATAAATCAACATCCAATGAAAAGGGTGGCTAATAGCATTTGGCTCTATCAATTTCACCACAACATGCTACCCGTTTTCCATCCTGGACCAGCAGCTATCCATCTTTTTTTTTTTTTTTTTTTCAACTCTGTTTTGAAGCAATTCCAAACTTACAAAGAACATACAGAGAAGTTGCAAGAATACTAATTTTCACTCAGGTTTCCCAACTGGTAGTTTTTTAAATCATTCTGTGTATGTACCTATATTTATTCATTATGTCAATTTTAACCAAAAAAAGTATATTGCAGATATGATGCTCCATTGTTCCTAAACAGTTTTGTATATTATAAAAGAGATGCTTTCCTGAAAATGATACTTCAAACATTTTTATCAAAGAATTCACATTTATAAAAGACTACAACTTAGTATCTCCTCTCTCCATGAGTGTATTTCCTGCTTGAAGAGGAAATATTTAATTCTCTTTGTATAAACCTTAAGAGATTTAAAAAATTAGTTTGTTAACCTATATGTATCCATCAATATGTTTCCATCAATAGTGTATAATCTTTTTGAATACAGATTCTATAAACATCTTATTAACTATGGTACCTATTATATATCACTGGTTCAATGAATATATTTTAATAAAAACAACAGGACTTTTAAAAATGTTTGCATTTAATGGGAAGCTGGGAAGATAGTTGATTGATGGATGATGAAATGAAGACTGAAAACATGGGAGCAAATTAATAAGATGATATTTATCAAGTAAAACTGGCAGTCTGGACAGCAAGCGGGGGTTTGAGGAAACTTAACACTTTACATGAAACCGGTTTGTGGATTTCCATGACTGATGCTTATTCTGTGTGCCAGAAAGCAAGAGTACTCTCAGGTGGCATCTGATTAGAATTAATGGACTTGATTAGTCTATCCACTGCTTATTCTATTGGGCAGAGCAAACCTGGAACATGATATTCCGCTGACAGCTCCATTGTGTAGACGGGACGAGGAGCTGACAAAACAGAGGAACAAGGAAAAATGGCACGATGAAGCGACGTGAGGAAAGGATGGAGAAATCCAGATGCAGCATGTGGAGAACTGGAGCTTCAGCATGGCTGCCCTGAAACACCTGAGCAACACTATTTGATTGATTGATTGATTGACTGATTGATTGATTGATCTTGGCTTAACAAGGCAGAGCTCATACCAGGTGTAAAAATATATAGCCAAGCAGGCATCAACACAATAGAGATGCTAAACACCAGAATGATTTACTTGGTAAAATGTCAGTGAAAGGATTCCATTGAGTGGAGGGCGACTAATCATCAGTCACCTTAGCAACAGAGTAAAGTCTAGATAGGATGGCACACCTAATATTTTATCTCGTCCCTGTGACTTCCTTGTCAAAAAGCATGTCATCGGGGCTTTGCAATAATGTCCACGTTGCACGGTACGGTGCTAGGCGTTCCATTCCCAGCATTTGTCTCCTCTCTGAGACTCCTCTCAAATTCCCCTTGAGCAACCGCCGTCTGTCCTGGTCCGCCTCCTCCCTTTCTCATAAACATATATGCCTGCGTGTTCATGGGGTGAATGTAACTGAACTATCAAATTTGTGAATTTCCAATTAAGACTGCCTTTTTGTTTCAAAACATTTGGCTGACTGAGCCATCAGTAAGTCAGGAAGGAGAATTAACATTTATTGGGTAGCTTTCATGTGCCAAATAATTTAAGATGCCTAACATACGCGTTTTCATTTGATCATCAAATAGTTATTGGTCTTATCCTCATATTAAAGATGAGAATCAGAATTTGAAATGCCACATTTTCCTGCCCTAACCTTAACATGTTCTGTCAAGAAATTATTTTTCTCATTTTATAGAAGCAGGAATGAAGCTCAGAAGTTAGTTTCTTTGTCAAAGACACACAGATATTACATAGTGGAGCCAGGATTTGAAAATTCTTTTGTTTCTAAAGATATATTTCTGAAAAGAAAGAGAAAAGAGAGTTTTCCAGGTGAAATGAACTGAAGTATGCTTATAAAATTCTATCAAATATAATACTATTGGTGCCCAAATGTCCATAGTTAGCATGTTACTATTTTGGGGTTAAGACAAAATATATCTTAACAATATATAAATGTCCCTGAGAGGCACTGTACATTAATGCTTTCTATTGAGGTTAAATTTTAGTTTAAGAAACAACAAGAAACACAGGGTACACACCAAAACATACAGTCTGGCAAGGATGAGCAGTGAATCTGGACCGCCAGAAGGAGCCATACAGTATGAGAATTTGGGGTATGGCAGTAATTCCAAAGTCAGGGACTCACAGAGTGCCAAAGGTGGATTCTCCATCCCGTGTAATTGCTAAAAATGAATCTTCTCAGAACTGTGTAGTGACAAAGTCCTTCTGATGCTGCTGATACTGAAAACCATGATTTAACTCCATGCATGCATCTCTAAAGGTGAAAACACATTAATATATTGAAAGTTTCATGAATAAAACTGTCTTTGGAATTACTTACCTTATTTGTGTGGATACACTTAGTGAATTTACGATGATTAATGGTAATACGATGAACACCAAAGCGCATAATAATGATTTGCTACTTATTATAAAACATTGCCAATATTTTGTACACCCAAGCAGCACAACATGCGAGAAATTCAATGAAAGCTTTTTAAACAAGCCACGGGGAAAAAGAAGAGCAGATCAAGCCACACACACTCTCTCTGGGGACAGAGGCCTCTCTTCCATCATAAATTGATTGCTCCGGCACCCATGAAAGGCAACAGGGGCAGCTAGAGGACTCCGCAGAGACGCAACTGTGACAAAGGAAGGAGAAACAGAAGCCTGCCTCAGAGGAATGTAGTGTTTCTGAAGCTATGAAAACACCAAACTAAAACTTGCTTCAAAATTAAAAAAACTTGTGACTTCTGAATAGCTGAAAACAATCCAAAAAAGAACACAAAAACCCTCACACCTTCAAGAATAATTTGGAGATGTGGAATACCTTCCTTTCAAAATAACTGTCAATATATTTTTTTAATGTACCAAATCTCAGCAAGCCATCTTCCACATTCGCTCCTACTTTGCGGTTTTGGGGCAAATGAGTGCGGGCCAAGAACTCCTGTGGGGACCGAGGCACAGGAACCTAGTTAGGAGAATACTGTTGACATCAGGGCACTGCAGGAAAGCTGAAGCCCACCACACCATGTGAAAAATATTAAACATTTGCATCAATGTCTGGGTAGATGGAAGCACGGTTTAATAGGTTATTGGAAAGGAATTTTAAAATGTGCATGACTTGAAGCAACAGTCTTCAAAATATATTACTCCTGGGGAATTGAAAAAAAGTAAAAAGGAAGGGAGAGGAGCCCTTTGGAAATTGAACGGTGAAGGATAAATGATAAATTCAGGGTCTCGTAAGACCAAGAGAACCAATAAAAACTCAGAAAACAGACATATGTTTCCCGCCACACTACACATACTCACACACACAACACACATTAAAGAACAGAAACTTTGCTACTGTAAAAAAAAAGGGGGGCGGCACCATCAAACAAGTAATCTTCTAAACTACTTTAATACTAAAAAATGGGGGGGAAACTTAAAAAGCCATGTAGAATTATTATGAAAAAAAATCAGAAAGTGAGATTCAATATACCTCAAGTGTTGAAAAATTCTCCCTAAGCAAACATAAACCAAAAGACACTGTGAGACAACACTCATATTAAGTTAAATGTATTCAAACAAGAATTTTGGAACACAAAAACCACTTTGAAACAAAGAAAAAGGGGGAAGGATGAAAGAACAGTTGTTTGAACTCAGAAAAATAGGAAATAAAAAAATAACAGAAATAAAGACTAACTGAAAAGATGCCCCCAAACTAAGAAAGTCAAAGGAATATTTAACGAGTCATTGAAGAAAATAAGAAAACACCAAAAAGATAGAAATTGAGATTAAAAATAAAAATACATGAAAAGATTCAGAGAAAAAGGAGTAAAATTTAAGTACAGGCAAAGGAAAATAATGTTCATGTATTTGGAGTCTCTTTAAAAAGCAACAACAATGCAATAGTACTGATATGTAAACACATAATCCACAAATTTTTTCATTAATAAAAGAAGACTTGAATCTACATACTAAAAAGGCCCATAGTACATGGAAGAAATAATCTGGAAAAATGAACATATTATAATAAATGCTATAAAAATGAAGACAGTGATCTATATGGACTGGTGTGGAGTAAAGCTAAGCCTTATTTTTAGATGAAAAAGCAAAGTGGAGGAAATGTGTATCTATGGACTTTTAAATTTCATGTAAAATATATATATGTATATGAAAATATACATGCATCTGATCCTTTATGCAAAACTGAAATATAGAAAAAGTCAGAAATTAAAGAGATTCATTACCTATAGTGTATGTAGGGGAACAGGGTGGACATAAAGAATAAAAGAGATCAGTGTGAAAGAGATGAGAAATTAGCTATCCTTTTCTGGTATATATTTTTATATAGTTTTGACACTTAAAACAATGTTAATGTTTTACATAGTCTAAAATAAATAATTAAATAATCAAGCAGGATTAGGGATGATTAAAAATGAATTTCAAATAACCTGAGCATACTGAAGGGGATGAAAGAAAATGAAAACTAATAATTATTGGAAAATATTTTAATATGTACTATAATGTCTAAGATGAAAAGTACTGCGTACAAACATTATTCTCTGATTAGTAAATTAGCTTTTCACAGTGGTATATACCAACACTATTGAAAGTACATTATGTGCATTATGTTATTTGAAAATAAGTAAATGCACTTATGTGGATACTGAAAATCAGTTTTTTCACTGTTAGAAATGAAATTATAAGTAAAGGGAGAAAAGTAGAATCAACCCTATGGTGTTGAATTGATACATATGAAGTGTGTATGAAGTGTGATACATATGTAAATGCATAGTTATAGGAATAGATATAGATGTGTGTATGAGTATGTCTGTGATATATATGTGTGTCTATATATGTATGTGTATGTTTATGTGTGTGTATATGTGTATGCAAGCACTATTATTTAAGAGGCTTAAAACTAATGACACTCAAGTACAATGATCACATCTAGTGTTCATATTTTGGTTTCTAAATACCATTCTCTACTGAAACAAAACAGAGTTCCTTGGAGGAATGGCTAATTCATGGGCTGGGACCAGGGAAAGCAGAAGTCAAATCTAAAATATCTTGAGATGCCAAAAACCAAAGAAGTGCTCACAAATGATGTGGACCTCTTAAAAGCAACTCAAAGGAACAATGCGATTATTAATATTAGTGTTAAGAAGAATGTATATATGGATAAAAAGAGAAAGTGGAAAAATTTTACAGTTGGGACTCTGGCAAAAGAGTGTACTGCATTTCTTTTTGTAATTATTTTCAGTAAGTCTAAAATTATTCCAAAATAAAAATTCACCTAGTCAATACACAGACAAATTAATAAATACAGTGTTTAAGTGCTAGGAAATGAAGTTGGAGAGCAATACCTGGCTGTGACTCAGACTTTGTCACTTGTTTATGGAATGACCTGGGCCTCTCTGAATCTCACTTAGCTTCTCTATAAAATGAGGGTAAGAATCATATCTACCTCAGAAAGTGGTTATGAATATTAAAATAGTAATAATATTAAGTAGTAAGCACTATAAAAGTGTTAGCTATTCATATTTAAACTATATTGGTTTTAGAGGGTATGGAGCACAAGGAAAATATTTCATTGATATTTAGGATCTAAAAATTTTAGGCCTACTAACCAATTGTCACAGATGAGAAAGAGAAAGCGCTTTTCCCAGGTAGATGAGATGGACCACTGGGTGAACAGGGGTGGCTTCCACTGGGTGATGGGAAAGGAGGGAGAAGCAACTGTTTTTATGGGGCAGAATCACCAACTCAGTTTTGTGAGCACTGTGTTAAAACGCCTGCCAGAAATTTTGCTGGGAATATCAATAACTGGTTGAGCAAATAGTTTGGGAACTCAAGGATACCTATAGTTGAGTTGTAATTTGAAAATGACTAATGGGCTCTTTTCCTATAAAGCTTGTCTTCCCATTGATTGCAAACTACCCAAGTCAGGGATCTAAGGTTCCTGTGTACCCCTACGACAGTCTGCGGCTGGTCAGGCAGGAGTTGTGCAATCTCATTCCCATGAAACCTTCAGTGTCCCCACTAGGTGCATCGCTATAGCGACTCTGACCACTGACCAAGGGCTCTGCTCACTGAGCTGAAGAAGTGGGAGGCATTGGTCCTTCGATGAGCCTAATCACCACCAATACAACTCCATGGCTCAGGTGTCCTCTGCGTGCAGGTCTGCTGGTGTGTGTGTGCCTGTGATTTCCCCTGCCTTAGGAGGGGGAGAAAGTTCATCTTTGTCACAATTGACTTACTGCCCTTTCCCTTCAAATCAGCTTTGTTGTTGCCACAAGTCCTCGGGCACAGGGACAGACCCTTGACTACAGCCTACGCTGCCGTGAAACTCTGCTTGCGGGTGGACGGCTCCGCCTCTGCTTCCTATTCCTCATCAGTCAGTCTTTTTCTTTCTACTCGTATTCAGTGAATGCCTTTTCTATCACAAAGTATTACATTTCAATATGGAAGGGAATATAAAAATTAACTTGCACAACAGACTTAGTTGCTAAAAACATTTAAAAATCCTAAGTACAAAAGCCTTACTTTTTAATTTTACATAACATAATTTATTTTAAAGTGTTTTATTTAAAAATAAGTCCCTCTGTTGTTTCAGATATTCTACAGAGGGCACTGGGGTAGAACAGACAGTAGAGAGGGAGGGAAAAATTAGGATTTTCCAAAATATTAAATTCCTGTGTGACATTTCCTCCATACTCCGGAAGAGCATGAGGCTTCCTGGGGCTGCTCTCTGGGATTCGTCACGTCGTTTCATGTTTTGGGGTTAAAATCAGAGGAGGACCTAAATAAGTAAAAGGGAGGAAGAGTCAGAGAAACCTTGTGTGTTATCTGTCATGCAATCCTATCAACTGGAAGAGTCAGGAAATTTTGTTATTTTACTTCTAACAGAATATAATGCCTCATGAAAAACACGAATGGCTACTTGATTTACAATTTATGAAGGACTTTGACATATATAATATCAGTTATACCCTGCATGGCCAGGGTCTGAGGTGAAGTTTTAAAAATTAGATGAAGTTTCAAAGACACGGTCTGAATGGCTCCCAAACTCTGCATGGAATTACCTGGGAAGTGTCAAAATCTACTGATGCCTGTTATCTGCCCCTAGAAATTGTGATTTAATTCATCTGGGGCATTAGTGGATATTTAAATGTTTAAAAGATCCCCAGAGGATTTTAATGTGCAGCCAAGTCTTTGAGTTTCCTAAGTTGTAAAACTAGAAAGGAACAGAAGTGGGATTAATTCCAGGCCCCTTGGTGTCTAGTCCAGTACCTTCAACTTAGGCAACAGTAATGAGAGAAACAATAAAACCGAGAGGAAACTCAGTAAACCAAACTTTTTCTCTTTTCCCTCTTTGTTTTTGTAGAGTTTAAATTTCAGTGGCTACTGGCAGCTGGAAATGGGTTAGTTGCCAATGGTAAAAATGGATTGGGAGGAAGATGACACCCTGCGGGAAGAGCTGGGAGATAGAAGAGTGCCCATGGCCATCGTTACGGAAGGACAAAATCTGAGTGATGTGATGGAACACGTCACGTGGCCCCAAGTCAGAAAGTCACGCCGCTCAGCTGATGGCAGAATCTGATGGCAGCAGAGATGGATAGCTCTTCTGTCTCCCATAGAAGGAGATGAAAAGTGTTTCTCATCGAGTGGGAGTGAGGTGGTTATTGGAACCATCTGGGTGAGGTAGAAATCAAAATTGGCCTAGATTTTCCACCTGTGGCGACACAGGATCGGAGTTAAGTCTGCAGATACTTGCCAGCTTATCAGCTTCTAAGAGTCACCAAAATTTAAAAAAGAAAATCACTGTGCTAATTCAGAAATATGGTGCCAATTGCCCTGGGTTCCTACCCCAGTATTTTTACATTTAACCCCTTGAAAGTTAGAAAAATTTAATGAGTGTCATCTAGTTTCTACTAAAATAAATAGCACTTGAAGATAATGCTAATGATAACCAATCTGTGCTAAGTGGTTTTGCAATGCATATGGGCAAAGTCACCCCTTTCTGAAACCAAGGGATTCATGGTATGTCGTGGATTTCGACCTGCAAAATCCATGGGGGGGACTGCCCCAATTGCATGAATAAAACTTACCCAGAGACACGCTTGGAGAAAAGAATCCAGCAGCCACGGGTCTTTCCCTCCAACTCCATCTTGAAGTGGGGGGGCATACAGTCCTTTTGGCTATGGCCTGTCTGGCCCCACGTTGGGCGCCATTTGGCCGTCTAGTTCCTTATTTACCAGAACTACTGCATGCTAACCTCCACCTTGAAGTGGGGGGGTCATGGTCCTTTTGGCAGTAGCCTGTTCGTGCCCCACATTGGGCGCCATTTGTCACGGATTTCGACCCGCAAAATCCGTGGGGGGGACCGCACCGATTGGGTGAATTAAACTTACCCAGAGACACGCTTTGAGAAAAGAGTCTGGCAGCCACGGGCCTTTTCCAAGATGGAGGTGGAGGAAAAGACCTGTGGCTGCCAGACTCTTTTCTCAAAGCGTGTCTCTGGGTAAGTTTAATTCACGCAATCGGTGCGCCCCCCCCCCGCCCCCACCACGGATTTTGTGGGTCGAAATCCGCAACAGTGGTATATTGCCCTTTTTGGGGAGAAAATTATTTTATTTAAATTTTCAAACATTTAGTATGCTTCCCAAGAAGTTATCTGGTTTTGCAAATAACAAACAAAAGAAAACAACAGATGAGAAAATAAACAGTAAACAGAAGGTGCTGCGATATCTGTAGCATGACTCCCCCTTTGTCCTAGAACAGAACAATTGTACCAAAATTTTTTAAATCCAGACTTAGAAACTTCCCAGGTTTCCAACATGTAAACTGAAACATGACAGCAGTTTCTCACTCATTTGCTCAGGTGGACAAAAACTGTACTTTTGTTTAATTAGTTTTTATTATTTTTTTCAATTCTCACCCAAGGACATGCTTATTGATTTTTAGAAAGAGGTAGGGAGAGATAGAAACATCGATCAATTGCCTCCCGTAGACAAACCGACAAAGGATCAAACCCACAATCTAAGTATGTGCCCTGACTGGGGATCAAACCCGAAACCCTTCAGTGCATGGGATAAATCTCCAACAAACTGAGCCACCTGTCCAGGACTGCAATTTTATGTTTTATAGCTCAATCTTTTCTTTGAGCCTCCTAATCCACTTGATCACAGAAAACGTAAGTGTATTTTTTCATGATCCAAATAATCTTTCCAGGTTTAAATTTAATCAGTTCAGGAATTTTTTCTCGCTTTTGCTTAGTGTTTGGGGTATTTTAGGAGCAGGTATCTGGGGTATTTTAGGAGCAGCTTTTATCCAGATTGGTATCCACAGAGATGAACTATCAACTCCTCTGGGTCTTGGGTACCACCTCCCTTCCAACTGGCATTCTTTGAGACTTCCACCTCCTACCTGGTTTCTAAACCTACTTCCATAGTGCTTTCCATTCTGGGTTTCCTTTATCATGACTGTGGGCGTATGATGTTCTCAGAAGCATGAGGAGGGTAGATTACTTTTGCTATCCTTTGTGTGTGTGTGTGTGTGTGTCCACAGGAAATGTGGGCACTTAGATTCCCTTGGACCCAGACAACTCCACACATCAATGCCATGGGGGCACAGGGATTACAGTGTAGCTTTAGCCTCCCAGAATTCCAGTCAGAAAGCAGATCATGGGTGGTCTGTATTCTCAGATCCTGGACCATGTCATGTCCAGGACCATGTCATGTGCATATATCCCTGGACCTCAAGCAAGATTATCTGCATCTTAAGAATATTCACTCGGTTTAATTCTCTTGTTTTCCCTGTAATTCACATTCTGTCTTACAAGTCAATAGACTCATCATTAGTTCCACAGTAGGCAAAACTGGTTTCATGACATTTTCCATTCTCACTGAATATGTTAATTAGGTAAAAAGTTTGGATTATATGCTCAAAAACAAAGTTTTCGAACTTCCACTGCTCTTTTTAACTCATGAATGACTATGCCAGAAGAACAACCCAGTTGCCTTCAGATTTTCTGAAACATCCCATTTTCAAAAACATAAAGTAATAGAATATGTCCTGAGGTATCTGGAAATTATGGAGCCAAGATACAATAATATATAGGAAAATAATCAATTATTAACTCAATGTATAATATAGTGTATCAGGTGCAAAATATTACCACCTGCACCAGTTCCTCCCCAAAGATCATAATTATCACTAATCAGGAGTTGAGAGAATGCGCAGACTTGCCCCCGGAGCCACCTAGAAATAGGTTGAAGAGCTGAGAAACAGCAGCTTTTCAGCTTATGCAGATCAGATTGGCATGTTGGACAGTGACGCACAGCATTGGTTACAGTACTGATACGTGAGGTGACAGGTGTGAGAGACATACAATTAGAGTATAGGCAGAGACAAATATCAGGGGACTAAGGCAGGAAACCAGCACTAAGGTGGAAGGTGTAGGGCCAGCCTGGAAGCCAGGCATCAGGGATTGGCCAGTTCAGTCAGAGCCTGGAGGTTGAGTTCCTAAACCATACACTGAGCTTGCTTAGAGACTTTCTTAGCCCAAATGCATCCCAAAGTCTGATTCGATAAAACTTACAAGATATGATTTCATCTAAAAAGGGTTCACAGGGCATCAAAATATCCCCTTCTTGGATTTAATTAATTTGATAAAGTAGCTCACAGAACACAGAGTAATATTTTATTTACTAGATTATCCAGTTATTATAAAAGGATATAACTCAGGAACAGCAGATGGAAGAGAAATCTAGGGCAAAGTATGGGGAAAGGGCAGGGAGCATCCATGTCCTCCAAGGGTGTCGCTTTCCCCACATCTCCATGTGTTCACCAACCCAACACCTCTCTGAACCTCATTCTTTTGGGCTTCCATGGAAACTTCATTAATAGACATAATTGATTAAATCATTGGCCATTGGTCATTGAACTAAATTTTCAGCCCCTCTCCCATTCAGGAGGTCAGGGAGATGATAATGAAAGTTCTAACCCTTTAATCACCTGGTTGGTTCTCATGTCAACCAGCCCCCACCCTCAGGTGTTTTCCAAAAGTCACCTCAATAACATAACCTTTAAAATTATCTTAATGCACTCATCACAGGAAATTCCAAGAGTTTTAGGGGCCAGGAGTGGCATAAAGACCAAATATATACTTCTTATTATAAATCACAATATTGTAATGGTGGGAAATTGTAACCCACTCCGCATTCTTTTGACATTGTTTCTGTAAGTGCTGACTCTGATTAATACACAGCTTGTAGATGAACAGCATGTTTGTATAAGAATCCTAGGAACTAGTTTCAAAAGATAAAGACCCTGACCTTCAGGCATCCCAGCTCCAGGAGATTTGCTGACCTTCAACAGTGGAGCCAGAATGACTAAACCAGGATGATGCACACTGGACCATCACTTGCCTTATGGAATGGACTGTGCTCGTTTGCATGTAGAGAACGTTTCGACCTCCTTCTTTGATCTCTTTGTTCTGTTCCCCTCTCCCTCCATATAAAAAACCTCTGCCTGCACTGAGAGGTAAAGATGGACCTTGTGACATGAGTCCCCATCTTCCAGATGGCCAGCATCTGCAGATAAAACACTTCTCTTTACATCAGCACCTGCCTCTTGAGTATTGGCTGTCATAGAGGCAGGCAGTCAGACGTGCGTTTGGTTACAATATCACAAACTTAGTCAACCTGATAAAGACAGGCAACAAGGGTAATAAAAACGAGAGGCAATATTCTACCACATGGATCAGTATTTTAAAGCATTTTCTTTAAAATCAAGAATAAGACAATAATGCCCATTATCATCATTTGTGGTCAATATCATGATAGATAATTCTAGCCCAGCAAAGCAAGACTAAAAAAAAAAAAAAGAAATTAAAGGCATAAGAATCAGGGATATAAACAAGACAATTTTTTCATATGTTATGATTGTTTACATAGAAAACCAAAAAGGACTTACAGAAAAATTATTAGTAATAATAAGACAGTTCAGCAATGTGTATGGAAGCTGTAAGATCGATATACACGATCAATTGCATTTCTAGATAACAGCATAATTCAGAAAATATAATTAAAGAAAATATTTCCCTTTACGGCAGCACCCAAAAAATAAGGTATCTGAGAATTAATACAACAAAAGATGTGCCCAACTTCTACAGAAAATTGTAAGAGAAAGTCAAAATAAAAGGAGAGATATATTTTATTGATAGTCACTATAAAAATGTGACCATTCTGCCCGGCTGGTGTAGCTCAGTGGATTGAGCGCGGCCTGGGAACTAGAGGGTCCCAGTTTGATTCCCAGTCGGGGCACATGCCTGGGTTGCAGGCCGGGTCCCCGGTGGGGGCCATGTGAGAGGCAACCATACATTGCTCTTTCTCCCTCCCTTCTCCTCTCTCTGAAAATAAATAAATAAAATCTTAAAAAAAAAAATGTGACCATTCTCTTTGTATTGATCTATGCATCAATGTAATTTCAATCAAGACTCCAATAGAATTTTATGGAAAAGCAAATGAAAAAAAAAACATAAATGGAAAATACACTCAGATTACTAACAAAAAATTTTATCATTTTATCTGAATATGGAGATAATATTTGTATAATCATTAGGAGTGCTTTCTGAAGTCAAAAAGATCTAGAGAACCTTGGACCTACTCCCTTTGTAATTATATGATAAAACCCCTTTGTGCTTCAATTTTTTTTTTTTTTTTGCATGAAAGTAAGGGATGGAATTAGAAAGGATTCATGTAACAAGATGGCACTTTTTCTGTTGTTGTTTCTTGTTTTGAGATAGAATCACATGAGATCATCCATGTGAAGCCCTGACTGTCATGACTGGAGCATACTAAATATCCAATAATGGATTGCCTTTACATTTGTTACTTATTTCAGGGCTCCTAAAACTTGTCTATCAAGTCTAAATGTTGCTCTTCAAATAGTCCATTGAATTATATGTTATAAAAAGACAAAGGGAATTGTATTTGGGATTCTCCAAAATGTGAGCAGAGATAAGTTTTAGGAAAAGATACAATCAGTTGCAAACTTCCTCCTTGCTTGGTTCCTAGAGCTCTCTCCTGCCCCTCCAGCCGCTGCTGAGTATATCTCATCACCAGACTCAAATATGTGACAATGATAAAAAGGTCTGTGCTGGGAACAATATAGTGGGTAATAAATCAAGGCAGGGAAGGGGGTCACCAAGCAGGATAGGAGGAGGGGGAATAGCATTGTGAATAATCAATGCAACAGACTCTGTAAGAACACAGCAAAACATCTTACTTAACATGCTTAATAAAGCTGGAGAGGGGAAAGCAGTGATAATATGGAAACAGGCTGTCAGAGTGCTGGAGATCCTTTGCCCACATAGCCAGAGGAGGCTGTGGGAGAGGAAGGGAGTGACTTCCCCTGTGCCAGGCCCAGCTCTGACCACCTACCCCACACTGTGCTCTATGTCCTGGACAGTACACATTCCCCCTCCCTCTCAACTCTATGCCAACAGTTTCAGGAACAAAGAGAAAATAAAACTATTTGAAAGGTTTCTTAATGTAAAATCCAGGAACATATAGCAATACTTCCGCATAGAAAAGAATCCACTCCCTACTTGAAGCAGCCAGATAAAAAGAATATTCAAAGGATGTTGAGATGCTTAAACTAAGATAGGGATGACACTTGTTCTGGAATGACCGTGCAAGAAGGAATTCCCTGAATGCTGTGGTCCAGTCTTCTTGTTTAATGAGGGAGGAAATGGAAGCACAGGTAGAGAACCAGGTCACAAGGCCTAGGTGTCCATGTGAGATATAAAATTGTACAAAATCCCTTGCACTTGGGAGACACTCCAGAAGTGGTGGGACACACTGTTTTTCCTTCAGTTTTGGCCTCTTGCACTTCTCTTTTCTGCCTACAGAGCTTACAGAAGGAAGGAAAAATGAGTATGTACTCAGAGTCTAAACACATTGGTTGAAAAACCAGTTCTTTTATAGACTGGTATGATCCTGCGCAAATCAGTGAATTTGGGCCTCAGTGTCCTCATTTCTAAATCAAGGAGTTAGTTTTTATAGGATTATAAGGCAATTTATAGACCTAACATTCTTAATTTGGAGTAGTCTCATTTTCAAATTGAATATGGCACACCTGCATAAAAGAAGAGGGGGAAACAGAAAGAAAAAACGTGTTCTGATATTATAAAAGCATCTTGTCCCTCGGTAGCTTTGGAATGAGTGCCTTATTATCAAATCCGGTGGTACTGCCTTAGTAAGGCAAACAGAAATGTAGTGCCTGCTAATCGAACTACAAAAATAGTGATTACCTTTGATATGGAAGAACACAAAGTCACTCAGCAGTGAGCTCTGGTTGTGGAAATGGAAGCAGTTACCATCAGAGCCCAAACCCGAGGAGGAGGAAGTCATTCTAACTACATCGTGTGGTGCTAAGTGTGTACCAGGAATGGATGTTCCCCCCAGATGCTACAGGAGGAGAGGAGCATGAGGAGAACATGACGGCAGACTTCTCTGAGAGACCTATGTCTGAGCAGAACACTAGAATCTTTTTAGCTGGCACCCTAGCACAGAGGAGTGAGGGAAGTGGGTAAAATGTTAGCACACTTTCCAAAATAGGCCTTTGCCCTAGTCACAAGGGTCACCTCCACTTCTTAATTTAATGGTCTCAAGGAAGGTTATTTGCCTCTAAAATTTGCACCAACAATCCTAGTTGGGGACAAGAAACCTACCTTCAGAGATTTAGGATGCTGACAGAGAGGTAGGCTGCACACAGTTCCCACAGTCTGGCTCAGCAGGCTCTGGACAGAGGCAGACAGATGACACTTGGGCAGAACTGCTTGCAGAGGAGGTAGGACATCAGGGATCATCCTTCTCTCCAATCCTGGGCAATGTGGAGAAATTCCGAGTGAGAAAATAGACTGAGCTATGGAGCAGCAAGCCAGCTGAGCCCTGAGAAATAATAGAAATAATACCCAAAACTGAACCTGTATTGTCTCCTCCAGCTCATCCCTTTTATATGTTTACTATCCCTGTTTCCCACCTGTACAATGAGCTCCTCCTAGACATCATCTAAGCTGGTTTGTTTGTTTATTTTTCTCCTGATTCTCCTGATTCAAGCCTAACAGTGATTAGGACAAAAAATGGCACTCAGGAGATGATTGCTGATTGAGGAATTGATTGAGGATTTGCTTGTTTGACTCATTTGGAATAACTTGTCCAAATCAAGCTTACCACAGATTCTTACAGAAACTTCGGAGAGAAACCATCTTATCATCTAGTCTGTGATATGTGAGAATTTTGTTAGGGCTTCTTGTCAGAATGTTTTCAATGAGTGTTTTATTATACAACAAATTTTCTTTGGAGACTCCCTTCCTCCTGCTTACAGCTCTGACTTGGCTTCTAATTTCAGCTCAAGCTGCGCCTCAACCAGTGATTTCATTCCCCATCTCTCTCTAGCCCCCTCCCCAACCAAATCATATCCATATTTTTTTTCCAGAATGTAAAATATAGAAACAAGCATCTGTTTGGACAAAATCAGTTTTCACTTGTGAAAAGTGGATGCTTTGTAAAATCACAGACAACAAGAAAAATGTCAGCGAATGGAACCAAATGTTGAGAAATAATATAAGCTTTGATCCCCAGTTGGATGAGCGGAGGACGGGTTTGCTGTAGATTAACTAGGCAGGATGTATTTTGACTTTAGTTCATTGAGCTCCAACATCTCTACTTCAGTTGAGATCTCAGACCCACTGAGGCTTGATGTCTCATAGTAAAGGAGGACTGAGACTCCTGCCTGCACTTTGTGCTATCAGCAGACATGCAGGTTCAACCGTGTGGAAAGGGGCATCTGTTTCTCTGTCTCACAAAGTTGTATTTCAGAAGGCCACTTCCTCTTTAATAAGAAAAGCTGCCCAGATCCTTACTTCCAAATTGTAATGTTTTGAGAGGCTCTCAATTTGGTTAACTGTATGTAATTATGCCTGTAATTCTTAGAAAGAATGTTGTATGGCCACTAGACTCTTTAGTTCCTAGGTCTTTCCATCTTTATAATTTAACTGCACAAATATCTCGGGCCATTCATTTGTCTTAGAGGACCTAGAATTCATCTTCAGCATTAAGTTTGAATGATCGTATCTCTTACTACTTGAAAGAATATGAGGTAAAATGCCTAGCACATGACAATTGACCTCAACAAATTTTTATTGGTTACCAACTTCTTATGTGCCAGGTGACAGACAAGATAAAAAAGACGCTGACCTCACTGAACACCTATAGTCTGGAAGAAGTGCAGAAAATTTCACATACTGCAGTAACCGATTACAGAGACTGATGTACAAGGGACAGCTGAAACAAGAGAACAGCCTCTGCAGGTGTCGAAGACTTTCTAAAGTTTTGTTCCATCTTCACACTTCCCATGGCTTAGCTCTGCATCTTCACATAGCACAGTCAAGATACATGTTGAAGGAACAGTCAACTTTTCAAAAGTTTAGACGCTTTTTGCCAAAGCTGATAATTTTATCCTCTAAACTCTTTGAATTCACAAAAGGAGACTTTATGTCTTCAGAGAATGGTTTTAAAATGTCTCAGAATAGTTTTTGCTTTTTTCAAGGTAGTTTTTTAGAGATAAAATATGTTACAGTCTATCATGCATTCCATTTCCTCTATCCGTCCTAAAGCAGAAATTGAATGATAGAAATTATACACGGATTTTAAGAGTTTGTATTTTTATAGTCACATGAGTTATATTTCAATAAGTTTACCAGTATGAAAACAATACCTCTTCCTTACTAACTGCCTTTCTTCTTTCTTCAAGTTGACATAATTCTCTCCACAAGGACACTGGCCTAGACTTTAAAAGAACGGATGCGTAAACTACATTTTTTTTTACCTTAAGGAGTTTACATTTTAACAATGTTTGTAATGTATGGAGTTATATGATTTACACAGGCCTAGCAGATAGCATTATAGAAACATACCTAATCAAACATTTAAGTGGAAGATTATGGGATTTGGGTATAATTGCTGCGCAAATTGAGGAAGCTTCCCTGGAAGAGGGGGAATTTGGATTGCGCCTTGGCACTGATGTGAAAAAGAGTTAGAACGAAGGTGTGAACAGCATCAAAAACCAGACAGGAATGCAAATGAGGACAGTGCTGTAAGGGCAGAAAGGCAGGAGGAAAGTGAAGGTTTCTTTGAAGAGTGTCTCTTAATTGCGTAAGGGAAAGACAAAACTTCCTAGCCAAGAGTCAGATACTCTCACATTCTGGATCCATCCTGACTTTCCTGTTTAATTTCTGCATATTCCTTAGTGGCTAAGCAAGCGTTAGACTTTCCTAACTCTGTATTGTCTTTTTATTTCCTCCTTCTCTTCAAGTGCCAGGCTACACTCTACTTTTCATTTTATTCCTAAAATAAATAATAATTCATCTGTGATAACCCTTACATCAAGGGCTGTTGTGCTTCTCAGATATCATTTATTGCCTCTGTAATAATTTTTCTTTTTACCTATATTACCCTGGTATTTTAATTGTTTTTATTTTTCAAAATCACTCCAAATTAGAATTGTAAATGTCCTGAGGACAGTGTTAACACTAATAATATTTGGCCATAAATTCCTACACATTATAGGAATTCAATAAATAGTCATGCTAATCAATTAATTATCAGGCAAAGTGCCATATGGAAGGCAGATCCGTTTTGGCATCTCTAAAATCTTACCACGTAATTTCTCTTCTGGCACTCTTTCAAGCCCTACACTGGATTCTCGTTCTGGTTCTGTTACCATTATCTCACTGTGGGTCCTACAACAATCGCTCAAGCTCTTGGGTCTTCAGAGTCTTTATTTGCAAATAGTAAGAGTTACTTCACTGAGTTTATTTGAAGGAAGAAAGATTGGGAAAAAAAATGATGTATTGTAAATGCTGACCTATTGCTTCAGACTTTTTCTTTCAAATTTCCAAAGCCAACACCTATGGGCAAAAGAGTAGAGGTTCTTTTGATACAAATACAAGTAGACAAGGGATCTTAGAAAATGGACCTCAGTAAGGAAAGGCATAAAGACAAGAAAAAGACAATCCTCTCATATAAAACATTAAGTGGCTGCAATATTGTTTTTCTTGGCAGCTGGATCTTGATGCTCCTGACTAATGCTGAAGGCTATGTAACTTAAAATAATTCATCCTTTGAGCCAATGTAATCTTCCAGAGCAGACATCATTTTGCAGTTTCTTATGGACTGAATCTGAACAGGACCCATCCCCTAAAACACTGATCACTCCTGATTACTGTAAGGCTTTTGTGATCATGTTCTTAGAGATCCAGAATGAGAATTCTGCAGCTGTGAAAGCAGATGAGTGGCTGGCCCCAGGCCTAACTAGGTTCAACCAAGGAAGTGAAGTTTGCAGCCCACGACTTGGAGTTAGAACTTTTTTCTATGCCTGTGGATGACTGTGGACACCGGTGTCCCATGCCAAGACCGCATTTAAATACCAAGGGATGAGATACATCACTGCACAGGCATGATGCCTGGCACCCACACTATCTCCAGATGGCTTGATGTGCAGAAATAGCCTTTGGGATTAAACTCAATGTGGCGAAGTCCAAACTCGCGATCTGTCCCTTGGGGCTTCTCTGTAGTAGAGTCCCCTCTTCTATTTGGAGGCACAGCTCACAGTTTGTTAGGGTGCAGGTGAATATTAGCAATTACCCTCCTCACCAACAGTACAAACACTTATTGAGGTCTTACCACCTGTAGGACACTGTACTAAGCATTTAGAATATGGAGGAGTTGGCACAATCATTGTCCACAAGTGGTTCCAGTTTGGTAGGGGATAGAATCATATGCAAGAAAACATAGACATCTATATGAGTGTGCATAGTAATGCCATGTAATTTATATGTAGGAAAGGTGATGTAGAATTTTAAACTGATAAGAACAGATACTACATTTGATCTTAGCCAAAAGGCCGAGAAACGATGATGTAGAATTTTAGAGCAGGGCCCTACATCTTGAGTCCTGCAGCAGAACACCCAAAAGACAAATATATATCATGGACATTAATACCAGAAGTTGTCTTCTAGAGCATTCTGTCCAAGAGAATGTTCTGTGATCATGAAAATTCTCTCTTTTTCACTGTCCAATATGATAGCCATTAGCCACATGTGACTATGGGCATTTGAAAGGGGCTAGTGTGACCGAGAAACCACATTTTAATATCATTTAATATTAATTAAATTAATTTCAATACCCACAGGAAACTAGCGACTTTCACACTGTACCATGCAGTTCTTAAATATCTCTCACTCATTTAGCACATGAAAACACAGAAAGATATTGAGTTGGCTCTATTCAAGGGGTAAATCACTTAGAAGCTGTTCTAATTTGTGGTCCAGGAAAATCTTAACCTTATACTGACTCTCATCATGAAGAAAAGCATGAGCTGCAGTTCCTCTCAAACTTCATGTTGTCTTCATAAGAAATTGCTGGTCATTTGATTGTATGCTTCACATGGGCAAGGACTACCTTTCTTGTTTATTATTATACCTCCAGCATGTAGAAGAAGAGCAAATGGCACATAGGAAGTAAACAGTAAATATATAAATGAATTGGTAAACAGGTCAATGGCCAAAATACTCTATGTACTATTATAAATACTCAACTGGGTTAGCAGCTAATGTCTGTGGTGAAAGTTCTGTTTTCTGGACAAGGGGTGCTGCTTATCTATGGGATGAACATTGGTCAGGCTGATGCTAGCATGGGGCCTGGCGCATTTCAAGGGCTCAGTCAATATTATTAAAGAAGCTTGTTATTATTTATTTCCGTAATTGCTTCTCCCACTTAACTCTTTGTAATAGGAATTGTATCACCTTATTTTCTTATCTCATGCAATGCTTATTGCAGGAACCAGCACACACAAGGGTTTCCAGACTTTGTTAATTGAATTATGTGGGGAAGCACAGAAGCATTTTTAGCTATGATGCCTCTTTCAGAGGTAACAAGGTGAGAGGCACTAGAAATTATTTACCTTCTTTTCATGCCTTAATTCTGTATGAAAGTTTAGCAGAAGTAGCTTTACCATTAAAGAACATAAATATCCACCTCTCATGATGAGAATTTTAGGCATAAGCAGTGTGAAGTCCCTATTTCTATTTTTGTGAATTGTAAAATACTATTTCTGCCTCACCTGTTCTCTCATTTTTCTATCACTTCTGTTTAATAACTTCTCATGTATATCTTTTATATAGATAAGTCAAAATCTATTTCTGTAAAAACCAAGAGAAAGAAGAAAAGCTTTCTGCATCCCATTACTTGTGATGAAGGCACACATGGATACACTTGATCTTTCCCAGTGGGATGGGCACAGGAATTAACCCACACATTGGCACATGAACTTCCTGTTTCTGCCAAATGTGTCAGCTGAGATGGGGTTGCTAATTTATTTATGGGGACATATGTCAATGTCACTCTGAGAAAATGGTTCCAGGACACACAAAAAAACTGACTGCTGTCAGGGCTGACCTTATGTGTAGGTGGAATAGCCACCTGCTCACTCACTTCTTGAAACATTAGGGCATCCAGAAAGCCCTGCCTCATCTCAGTCCTTGCTCAAAGAGTCTTTCTCGCTGGACTTCCCATGGCTTCCTTCTGAATAAAGTCAGTTCCCCGAGGAAAGAAGTGTGCCCTGTTCTGTTCCCACAGTCATGTTACAGTAAGTTTGGTGTAATCAGAGAGAGCGGGCTTTGCCAGGGGCTGGAAGCAAGTATGAAAGTAGAGAATACTTAACACCAGTCATAGGTGCAAGGGAGGGGTATAAAATAATGAGGTTGGGGGCCATAAAACTTCACTGTCTCTAACACTATTTATACATGCAAATATGAAGTGTGAGCAATGTAAAAGGTGCACCTATTCACTTTTTAAACCCAAGTGTGAGATGCATCAACCAATATAAAAGTCCCTATGCAGCACTGACCACAGGAAAACAATTTCCACATCTCTGTTTCATGCTCCACATGGGGCACGGCTTTCCTGCGGGTGTCTGAGATCCTTGTAACTTTCTTTAACACCTAGGCTCCAAAGCTGCTCACACTCAGCAGGCAACAAAAGAAGTGCCTGTCCGAGGTTCTTTGTTTGCCTTCATGTCTCCTGTTCAATAGAACCATTGTCCCTGCCTCTGTGATTACTGAGTCTCTGGACTCTGACTGTTTGGGCTTTTGATATCTACCTGCCTAGCTTACTTCCCTGGAAAGTGGCCTCTGACCTGCCGACTTCCTGTACCTTCCAGCCCACACTTGTGTGACCAAGTCCCCAGCCCTGTATCCACCTGGTCTGCCTGAGACTTTTTCTGTCCTCTCCTCAGCATGGCACCCAGGGTCCTGCCTTAAACAACAAAGGGACATCAAAGCTTTACTACAAGCCTGAGACAACTATTAGGATTGCTATCTTTGATGATACTCTGGTGGCAGTGGTCCTTGAGGGAAAAGAAATAGAAATCAAGCTGATATTAGAAATAGTGGCGGAGAGGCAGAAGCTAGTCTCTGCTGTTGCGAGTTGCATGACCTTGGGTGATGCACTTAAACTCTCTGAGCTTCAGTTTCCCCATCTATAATGGGGTGACACTAATATCCACCTTGATGGCTCTTGGGAGAATTAAATGTTTGAAAGTGCCCAGGACAAGTCTTGGCACATAGTAGGTAATCAATATGCAGGGGATTTTTTTCTTCCTTTCTTAAAATAACCAAGCATGAGCCCAAGGTGAAAGTTGAGATTAGCTGATATCAATTTGCTCCTTTGCGCTAGGATCTCTACTTTTTACACCTCCGTTTTACAGGCATTGTCCTCCTTCGTCAAAAGTTCCCCTTACAAAATTTGGGAGGATCAATACAATTCTTTGATGCTTGACAACCCAAATTTTGTATTCTCAGAATTTTTTCCTGAATTCAGAAGTATCAACTATTAGTACATTCATTAATTCACAATGGACAAAGCAGCATCTGACAAGAAGAGAGAAATTATTAAAGGGAGAGAAAGTGATCATAAGAAAGACAAAATATGGAGGAACATACTATGTCAGGGGCCAGGGAGATGAGGAAGAGTAGGGGGAAGAAGTACGAAAAGCCAGGCAGTAGTGGAAGTGGACATTAGGAAGGAAAGGAGAATGGGAATAATGTGGGAAGCCCAAAGAAGATAGATTTTCCTAGTATGATTGGTGAGGTTACCAGATACTGGTCATTTGACAATGGAAACAAGAATTTGAGAATTTTGGTTAACTGTCACTTTTTTCAAGAACCCATTTCTATCCTTCTGCCCATGGTCATTTGGTCTTTGTTAAATTTGCATAGAGCTCATCCTCCAGTTTCCAAGCAAACCCTAAAGTCTAGCCTTGCCTTACTTCAGGTTCCCCATGCTTTATCCAGCCTCCTAGTGGAGATACAGAGCTATCAAGGTCAAGGACCACAAGTTTGTTGGACCCTCCAGAGGTCCCTAGAGCAGTGATGTACATATAGTCAGTGCTTAATAAACCAGGGAAAGTGTTGACTCTTTACTTATGCATTCATTTTTACTCTGGGAAAGTTAGTGATCTCAGCAGCCTTCAAAGAGGCTGGTCTGTATACAGTAGTGTTGGATGGGTACACAGCTTTCTCTGGGACTGGGGAAGTAACACGGGATGAAAAGGGGGCTCTGTGGAAACTGGACAAAGACTGTCTAGCAAGCCATCTGATATCCAAGAAGAGTTTCAAAGGAGACCAAGTGATCATAAGAACTCAGCATTCCAGACTCCCCTTCGGAACCCTCACAACTGAGTGTGTGTCTCTGCAGATAAGTTTATTGCTGTTTTAATTTTATTCAGAATCCTTTCCCTTGAGAAGATGCTCAGAAAATTAGGAAAAAAAAAAAAAAACATGGCTAGTGCTCTTTACAGGTAAAGTAGTCAGTAGATTAGAAATGCCTACATCCTTGTCTGACACCTTGACATTCCTATGCATTCTCTTTAGAGGACACACCCCCCACCTACAAAGGAAATACAGTTACTTGTAGTATTACAACAGGAATCTGAATTTAACTCTCCCTGATTTCCACTCCACTTGAAAAGTATCAGGGTGAGAATGGAATGAGAAGTGGATTAAAAGCCAATTTGTGTGAATTTGGACAAATGGAGTAACCTCGCCAAGCTTCAGTTTTCTCATCAGCAACATTACAAGCATGGTATGAACTGACAAATGTAAAATCACAGAACACAGAGCCAAGTTCATGGTAAGGGCTCAGTGAATGTTCATTTAAGCATGTTGGGTTATTTGTGTATGTATCCTTTGCCTTGTAGGTGTTACTAAATATGGTATTGTTGGGAATGGCTTGCAGTATGATTCCTACTTAGTCTAAGTTTCAAAAAAATCTAAGAGCACAAAATAAGATTCTTCAGTAAATCAGAATTTGTGCATCTCCTCATCTAGCAAAGAAATAGGACTTTAATTACAATATTTGAGATAGAAAGCCTCCCATACGTAAAGAGACTATTATTGTTAACACATTATTCCCCTATAGCCCTTCATTTTGTTGTAAGTTTTCCCAATTATTCTTATGTGATATAATAAAAGAAAACTGGACTTTGAGTCTGGAGGTCTGAACTTTAATCCTATCTTTGCTCTTCACTAATGAGTTGAATTAGGCCTGGTGACTCCGATTTCTTATGTATAATATGAGGGTCCTTTGCGACAGGATTATGGTTGAAGACAGAAGAGGTTAAACCCATCTAAATACCTTGTATGTAGCAGCCACTAAATAACTGCCTATGAAAGCCAAAAGTAATAATCCCTATTAGGAAAGGGAGGCTAATAGGTTCTTTCCATTTTCAGATGAGGAAAATAAGGATCAGTGTAGTTAAGTTTCACAAGTTAATGGCAGAGGTGCAATTCACACCAGGATGCCTGGTACCCAATTTGGAACTGTCATCTCTAAACGATGTTGTATTTATTGTTTTCTGAGTAATTGTATTGGAATTGTGAAGGGCCTGTGTCTAAATAATAGGACAGGCCAGTCCTGGATTGTTAAATGCAGCTTGTCCTCTGCAGTTTACTCTCCCACTCCAACTACTGCATCAGCCCCTGGGAGCATAGAAAAGACATCCCCAATCCCACACCCAGCCGCGTACTGACATCCTAATGAATTTGCTGAAGGTCTGTTTTTATGCCACTTTCTGATCTTTGACTGTACATTCGTTCCCTGTTTTCATATGTTCATAGAAAATAAAATGCATTTGTCCCACCACATCTTACACCTCTGAGATCACAAAAGCACATGAATTACTGTCAGTCAGGGGTGGCTATTGTAACAGTCAAATTGGATGAACACTCTCGCCGTAACTTGCAGGATGAGTTATAGCAGTTTACCAAAAATCCCAGAGGCAGAAGTAGAGCACTGTTAAGTAATGCTGACTCGCCACTTCTCTTCATGGCACAGAAGACAATATTATTTGCAAACACACAAGCCTCAATGTCCAAGTAGAGAAGTAATTAAGAAAAGTCAGAGTTAGAATAGCATCAGGGACCTCCAAAACCAATGAATGTTACCTATATTTTATTTTCTACACATATACAGGAGTTTTTCATAAAAATCTGTGTCTAAATTAAGTCTAAAAGAACTCTTTCAATTAACAAAACACATATGAAAGAACATGGTATCGGAGTGTAACTGGTAATTTTTGTTTGCTTTTACTCATACAGTAATCTTTCCTCCTGTACCGTACAATGTTTGACTTCCAGTAAGACAACCCATTGACTTCCTCCTCTTGCAGCTGCAGAGCACACTCTCATTCTTGACTCTGCCTGCAGCTGCGAGGACAGTACCTGCTGGAGCTTAGGGTGAGAGAACCGCTTTCTACTACTTTTTTTCACTCACACAGATATCTCATCTGTCACATCAGTCCTCTGTCTCAGATAGGGACATTTGGACAGACTATACACACAACTGATTTTATAATTGCTTCTTCAACCAAATTAGATTTATAGATATTGTCGCTATAAAGAGGAATAACATGCAGACAATATTATTTTGGAGTGAGGTGCCTTAGATTCCTCATCTATAAAATGAGTTTTAGAATGTCTTGATTTGTAGACATGCTCAAAAGATTTAATAGAATAACATATAGGGATATACCTTTTCAAAATAAAAAAGAATACATTCAAAATTAACTACTTACTCTTATTATTCTGCTTTCTTATTTGTGTCTAAAGATATTTTTGCTAAAAGTTCTAACATCAAAATCGAAGAACGTACTTTAAAATCAGTTGAATAAAATAAAAACTTGGTGAAGAACAGCTGGCCAAGGTGCCTTTGCTAAACTGGAAAGTTATGAGAAAAGTATAATGAGATTATATGGAGAACACAGTCCCTAACCCCAGACCCCTTCAGCTTCCATGTTTGAGTGACCACAATCTCATATCACGGGAACCAACTCCATTTGAACTTGCAAGGACTAAGGAGAAAAGAAACTAAAAACCTCAGTCATGGACTGCCAAGATTTTGAAATATTATTAGACCTGGGATCATAAATCTGAAAGCAAAAATGAATCAATCAATTCAATTTTTTATGTGCAAATCACTCTGCTAAAACCAACAAAAAAAATATCCTGATCTTTATACATCAACACTAATGATTGAAAGCTGGTATGATGGGAAGTAAGATAATAAAAACAATGCCTCGTGTTTATATAGCACTTTAAAACTTACAAAGAAGTTTCACACACAATCTTATTTTGTCCTCACAACAATTTGTGGAGGAGGTACTATTGCCATGAGAGTTGAAAGAGACTAATCATTTTTGCAAAGTCACAGGTGCTAGTTAGGTATCAGAAGATAAAGGCTGTGGCTTCCCTGACACATTCCCAGCACCCAGCTAACAGGGTGACACTGTATTTTATGTGACAAAGGAGTGTTTCAAAGAGCATGCAGTATTGTAGTTCAGATGAGTAAAGGAACTCATGAGGCTAGCTGGTTATGAAATGCTTTATAAAAACCTTGAAGCTTATGTAGGGACGGAGAGATGGGAAAAATTCAAACATTTCCAAGGGCATGACATACAGATATAGAAGGAATTGAGAAAACAAAGCAAAACAAGAAATCACGTGGAATATTCCATAGGATTCGAGGATTGGCTTGACCTTCAGTGGTCAAATCTATGCATGACCCTTAACTGTTATGATTTAAGAGGAAAGCCTATCTTGGCCAGGAAGTAATAGTTTTGATTATCCAAAACACAGGGAGCCAGGATAAACTGGTGACATTGTCAGTAGGGACATATTGTTGGATGCTTATAGTATAGCTGTGGTGCCTCATGGGTAGAAGTGAAATTAATAAGCAGGATGTAGAAACTAGTTAGTCTGTAGAAAAAAAGGAAATAATGAAACTGGGGACTCTGAACATGCCAAACTAGTGCAGGGCTGCGGGGCTTGGCACCTGCCCGCCCTTGCTGTACATATATAGCCGTCAGCTTCCATAGCTAATAAGCAAGCAGAGGGAATGACAAGCTTTACCTAATGAAAATAGCAGCTATCAGTCTATGATTCAAAAGGTCTGTTCAATTCCTCGCATAGTAGATGATTTGATCCTTGTCCAATTAGTGGGGTTGTAACAAGGAAGCTGTGTGTGCCTTGGAACAAGGAAAGCTGCCAAGTGTTCCTTTTAAATCTTCTCCAACTTCTTTTCCCTCATGTTTTTTTTTTCCACAGAATACTGTGGCTACTTGGAAGAGTGTGTGTTCTCTCTCTCCCAGGAGAAAAGAGTTATTCTTTACTGAATACCTGTCACCAATAGCAGCATCAACTTACAATTAGAAAAGTTCACAGTAAAGGGGGCATAAATGGTGACAGAAGGAGACTTGACTCTGGGTGGTGAACACACAGTACAATATACAGATGATGTGTGATAAAATTTTACACTTGAAATCTATGTGATTTTATTAACCAAGGTCACCCAGATAAATTCAATAAAATTTAAAAAGGGATTAGTTCAGATGATTAGAGTTGTCATTAGAAATGTAAACAAAATGCATATTAGCTAATTAGTAGGACTGAATGCAACTAATATGCCTATGCAGAGCTGTTTATTTTAAACTATAACTAGATGAACTTTATGTACAATAAATGCAGTAAATTTGAATAAAAAGATTACTGCTCCAATGCCTCCTATAGGTTTAGGTACTTTCCAATATGCTGCCATGGTAGCCTGTGCTTAACTCAGTCAGAGCACTTATTACGGTGTGTCTGATTATTTGTCTTTTTTTCCAGCGAACTATAAGCACTTTGAAGTAAGAGACTATGTCTCTCATTAGGCCCTAGCACATTATATACTCTTCTTATAGGAACTGTTTTTTAATGAGTGCATTAAGGATTGTATGTGTCTCATAGCAGCCAAAGGAAACAATGTTAGGCCTTAAAGTCCTTCTCTAAAAAGTGATAGGGTTGAACTGCACCATTGCCAAAATCTCCAGATGTACAGGGCATCATTTATCTAAGACACTTGATTTGTTGAAGTGATTTAGAACTTCCTTAAGTTTTCCCAAGAATCGATCTACTACTGTGAGGCAAGCATTTCTTTAGAGAGGACAGAATCTGAAATCCTAGAAAACAGTGTGTCCATGAAGCATTGGAAAATTCCAAGGATATCAGATATGATGCGATAATAGAATGGTGATTCTTTGGGGGGCTAGTTTCACCTTCAATAATAAGGCACTCCAAGGGAAAGAAGCCGGACACAATAGGTCACCTGTTGTAGGATGCCATTTATAGGAAATATCCATAATAGATAAATCCATGGAGACAGAAAGCAGTTTAATGTTTGTCAGGGACTGGGGAGACAGAAGAAGGGGCAATGATTGCTTAGTGGGTTGGAGTCTCCTTTGGGGGTGATGAAAATGGTTTGGAATTACATAGAAGTGATGTACAATATTGTGAATTTACCAACTGCTGCTAAATCGTACACCTTCTGTTGTGTGAATTTCACCTCAATTAAAAAAAGAAAGACACAGACAAAAAAGCTCAAGAATGTCTAATCGGGTCAATATGCACCTTTAAATTTTATTTATCCCTGAAGTCCGAAATCAGAGGTGTACTCGTCATTTATGGTCCCATCCTGCTCCACGTGTCGTCTAGTTTTGACTCGATTGGTACGCAAATAAATTTGACCTCAGGTGATACTTTTCATGACATATTCCCTTTAATAAAATGGCTTGAAGAGCAATAATGAACAGTCACTTAGCTCATCTGATTTAGATGGTGCAGCACATGATTTATCTTTAACGTACAAATTGCCCAGATGCTCTGAAATGCACCAATCACATCGAGCACACCTGAAACCTCCTGTCTCAGAACCTCCCCCATTTTCTCATCTCTAGATCTCACAAATGGAAACATATATTTTTAACAGATGTTTTTCAAGTATTTTAACAGATTCTTCAAGATGCTTAATACAGTAGAAGAAAACAGAAATTCTCATCTTATTTTAGACACAACAAAACTGAGATGTGGTGAGGCAAAGGAGTTTGGAAAGATGCGTGGAGACTAGGTACCTCTGCTTGTCTCTAAGTCCAGCCCTCTTTACATCACTAATATTCTATGATTTTTTTCTGTGACCATATGACTTAGAATCTGGTCACAAAAAGCTACAAAAGAAAGGAACATCGGAGATTGCATATAAAAATAACTGGTCAGAGCAATTAGGCAAGTATCCCAAAGCTACTACACAGGTAGGAAACAAGGTAATGAGAACTATAGCTCAGGACTTTTGAATTTAAGTGCGGTGAAGTGGCCTTTCTACTCACTAGCATGCCTCATCAGAAACAGGTAACAAAAGAGGGTAGCTTTAAATCACACTCTGTGCAGACTTTTGAGAGTAACACAACAGTAATTGGACAACAAGCAGCAGAATGGTTAGCTCGTCCACTTTGGATTCTTGAACAACAGATTCTGCTTGAAAGAAGCAGCAGAAATATGAAGTGCTTACGAAGAAATCAAATCAAATGAAATCAAAGCAACATTTGACTCCTTAAGGAAATGCTCCCAAGACAGCAGCCAGCATAGCTGTCATGTAGGGATGTGCGGTGTGTAGGCAGCCATCCATTCAGGCCACTGGCTAGCAACAGCTGACTTGAGGAGTAGTATTTGAATCTACCCTGAGGTGGGGCAGAGCCCACAGACAGTGGGCCATCTGTTCTGATAATACCACATTACTCTCTACACTCACTAATGAAGGCTCCTGAGTAATCTTTCATCAGAATGACTTCACGGCATTAAAAATGTATTTCAATACACAGCTTGTTTAAATATTTAACCCTCTTCGGCTTTGAGAGATTGATTCAAAGCTGCAGTGTTTATATGGGCAGGAAACATTGATTTTCATATGCATGCATGCATTAATTCAGGGAGACTTGGGCACACACCAAAGGTTTTGATAAATGGATCTTTAAATCTCGGGCTTTAATGGAGAATATTGGTTTGCCACCCAGATCCCATCCCTCTGCCAGTTTCTAAATATTTTCATTTCTCATTTCCTGATGGTGAGGGGGCAAGTCAGAAGATGAGCCGCTTTTAGAGAGTTATTTTGGATAAAGTTTGTTTACACAACACACACACACATTATTCATTTTGCTGGCCTGCAATGGGAGTTATGTGTGCACAGGGCTGTCCAACTTTTATTAGATCTGTCAGCAGCTCACCATTTTCTGATATCTTGTCAATAAATCTGGAGACTGCAGTGTATATTCAGCACATGCAGGGACCATGGACAAAAAAAAACCCCTCTTATGAATTTCTTTATGTGGTGACCCACCCCCCTCATTTTATTGAGGCATCCATGCTGGGAGTTCTGGCTAACTGTGATCATCTTTGCAAGATTAAACACTTTACTGGGTTTGGGAGACAAGCTTTGCTGTGCAGGCATGACCATAACACTTGTAAGAAGCCCTTAGCTCTCAGCTCTTAGGTGCGGGAAATAATCATTATTAACATCATACACACAATCCCTTCACCTATATATAGATCATCACTAAATATTGTCACCTTCATCTATCTTTCAGATATTAGCAACAGTCCCATGAGATGTTCAGCTAACATATTATTATCACCACTGAGTAAGTGATAAAATGAGGCTCAGAGAATCAAAACAACTTTTCCAAGTGCAAACAGCTGGTGAGTGGGTAAGTTGGAACAATAACTTGGCTTTTAAATGCTCCACCATGTTGGTGCAGACAGTTCAGTCTTTTAAGATACTTATCTACGGGCTAATTAACACAATTAAATAAAGATTTATCAATTGTATATTACATATCAGATAATATTTTGGCATTGGGAATCCAGTGATAAATAAGATAAAGTCCTGCTTTCAAGGAAACAAAAAAGAGAAAAGCACTTTGGAGCAGAGAATTGGAAAATATTAGTAGACACAGTGTGATAAAGACACCCTGAGTACAGTGGGAAGAGATACTCTGTACAAATGATCAAAACTATGAGTTGTGTTAACACAGCCTAAGTGCAGACTTTCTCTCCATATTCAGCAAGAGAATGAAGTTCTAATAACCTAAGGTAGTCATTAAATATAATGAGTTAACTTCTCATCCATGCATATGAAATGGTACCAGTTATGGACCTTTCTTGGGAGAAGTAAGAAAATGGATGTTCATCATTTTCTGTGTTTTGTGGTTGAATCTAGGAGATGATCAGTGACTGAATCACAGAAAGCTTTCTGGGAGGCATGGAGAAGGGAGGCAGATAGACAAGAGAGAAAGAGAGGGAGAGAGGGAGACAGAGAAAGAACTGAGGTTTTTTTTATGTTTATCTACATAAAGCATACATACATATTTTTAAAAAGAGTTCTTAATGATAGTCTCATGCCTCATATGTCTTCTACAACCAGTCTTGTGTTTTCTGGTAACCACCTTTCTGTTTCTAAGTATTATACATACAGTGCTCCTATATATTTTATTGATTTTGCACATTATTCCTCAGACAACATCTGCATCTCATCTTTTATATACACCTAAAATAGTAAGTCACTCAACTAATTAAAACAATAGTTATGTTAACATTATAATAAATATAATAATATTCTTTACTACAAAACCAAATAATATATTATTGCATTTCCCTTTTTTATAGTAATTTCCTTTCCATCAGTTTTATTTGCCTTTCCTTTTTTCTCTTGCTCCATCCAGTAAAAGCAAACCATATACTTTTCCTAAAAGCTCTATCATATCAAATAGTCTGTCACCTCATTCTTTTAATTCCCTGAAGACTTCTCTACCAGAACTCTCTATCCTTTTTGTACAATCTAGACATGGACCCTCTTTTTAAGAATGTTTTCTTTTCTCATTATAGTCCAAGGAATCCTCCTAAGTTCTCTCCTGGCACAATTACATTCTCTTCTGGGTACGATGTTTCATTATTTTTTGGTCTCACTCTTACTTGGTTAATTGGCTGCATATTTCAAGAGCAGATCATCATGTTGCTTCTCACAAAAGGGTGACTAGAAGGTAAATATTTCTGAATCTTGCTTGTCTTTAGATGGTTCTCACATTCAATTTGTAGTTTGGCTGGCTACTGAATTCCAGGTTGGAAATAATGTTTACTCAGATTTGTGAAGGTATTCATTAACAATATTAGTTCTTTTTGTTTTGAAAATGTAATCCATACAAATCTTTACTTTGTGTGAGACTAATGATTCTATTAACTGCCCTTGTTCTAAAACATCATAATGACTTATCTTAGGGTAAGTATATTATTTTTGTTATGCTAAAGCCAAAATATTCTTTTACTTTTAATGTAGAGTTCTGTGTCCTTAAATTTGAAAAAGGACCTGTTATTATTTCTCTGATATAACTATTTCTTATGTATGCTCTTGACTCTATATAAACTGTCTAGGTACTGGATTAATTATATAAGTATTTTGTCTTTTCTTTTGCAGTTTTAAATTGCATTTTTTTTGTGTGTTATACTTCATGGAAAATTTGACTTTATCTCTCAACTTTACTTGATTTCTAAAAACTAATATTTCACTCTTTCAGAAACATTTTATTTTTCTTTAAATATTAAAATTTAAATAGCTGCCCTAGCTGGTGTGGCCCTATGGATTGAGTGCTGGCCTGTGAACCAAAGGTTTACAGTTTGATCCCCAGTCAGGGCACATGCCTGGGTTATGGGCCAGGGCCCTGGTAGTGGGCACACAACAGGCAACCACACATTGATGTTTCTCTCTCTCTCTCCCTCCTTTACCCTTTCTAAAAATAAATAAATAAAATCTTTAAAAGAAAATAAAGAAAAAATAGGGTGATAGTTCTTTATCTTTTATAAATTTAAGATTAATATTTATGAATAAAACATAATTTCAATGATATATGAGAAACTAAAGTGAGTGACACTTGGTAGGATAAGGCAGTCCTTTTCCTGTTCTGTACAAGTGCCACATGCAGGAAATGCCCTCCTGGCTTCCAGGTAGGGTGGACTTTGTGCTCAGAGGTGACCAGGCTGAGCATGAGAGAACTGAGGTTTCAGAAGGGAAGCAATCTTGCTTGCAAAGGAAATGAGAACAAATAAGCAAGCAAAAGCATTGACAAGGCCCGTGCTCAAAGTGGTTGCTCTTACCGAGCCTCTAAAGTCAGTGTGAAATGACAACCATCAATGTAGACTCAAGCTTTCTTTCCACAAAGAAGAGGAATTCTCTGCATCCTGAAAACCCCTTAAGATAAATTAATTTTCAGTTTGGGTCATTAAGAGGTTGTGACAAAGATGATAGTTCTTGGGCCTAGGACTTGGCATTTATTTGAGCACAATCTATGGTCTATATAGAGATTCTCGCTTTTGAAGCAAAGTTGCATAATCATGACAAACGGGGTAAGGGCCATGGGAGGAAACATGCTAGATAGTTGAGGAGGGTAGGGCAGCTGTAGTCATTCATCAGAGCAAGCTAAGCAGAGTGTCCTGGAAGGATATGCTCCTATCTACAGCCACAGTTTATATAAGTAATAAACACTGTCAATGTTAAAGTGAAAGGTACTCCACCGGAGAATGGAGCACAGCATGGTGTAAATGTAAAATTAGGAAGAACAGCAATCAAAGCTACTCATTGGATTAAAGATTGTCTTTTAAGTTTTAGCTCATGAAAAAGCTCCAATGCACAATACTTGGGCACAACATCCCCATTCCAGGTCAGATTTGCAGAAACAGTATTACGATAGTAAAGTAGAATTATCAGGTATTAGAAATAACAGATGAAAAGCACAGCATGGAGCCAGTGAATACTCTGAGGATTAAGTTTATTTAAAGCAGTCAGATGCCATTTAAAGATCCTGGCATCTATCGTCCTTCATGATATGCTCTTTATGCACTTTGTTTTATGCTTTACCGTTCGGAGATCATTCTCCTTGATAAATAAAATGGAAGTAAAATAAGAGATGAATGAACCATTCTGTCTTTTCTGTCATCTTTGCTGTCATTTCCAGCAGCACCTTATCTACCCTAAGCCATGTTCTTATTCCAGCTCTGAATAGAGTAAAAATCACCATTATCCAGAATCCAGTATTTTTTCTTGCTTTTTACCTCCTTCTAGTTTTTAGCTTTCCATGTGAGCTTCTCAAATATACAAAAGAATGTTTTGTATATCTCTCATTTACATGTCCCTCTTTTTATTTTTTGTGCACATCCTATAGGATATGAGTTCATCTATATGAACATCTATACAATGTGAATTCATCAGATAATTCCCATTGTGGCCACTCTGCTGCAGTAGGGGGGAATTGAAAATACAGAGGGGAAGTAAGAATGTGTGTAATCAGCTAGTGTTTTCCTCTTCCCTGAAAATATAGGTACAAATTATCAAATATGAACACTGCTATAAAGAATATAAGATCAGTATGGAACTGAAGAACATAAAAGTGAATTTGGCTATTGTAAATTGTGCTGCTATGAACACTGGAGTGCATAGATTCTTTTGGATTGGTATTTCATGGCTCTTAGGAAATAATTGCAGCAGTGGAATTGCTGGGTCGAAAGGCAGTTCCATTTTTAGTTTTCTGAGGAAGTTCCATACTGTTTTCCACAGTGGCTGCACCAGTCTGCATTTCCACCAACAGTGCAGTAGGGTTCCCTTTCCTCCGCATCCTCTCCAACACTTGTCTGTTGCTTTGTTTATGATGGCCATGCTGACCGGTGTGAGGTGGTATCTCATTGTGGTTTTAATTTGCATCTCTCTGATGGCTAGTGATGCTGAGCATCTTTTCATATGTCTCTGGGCCCTCTGTATGTCCTCCTTGGAGAAGTGTCTGTTCAAGTCTTTTGCTCATTTTTTAATTGGGTTTTTTGTCTTCCTGGAGTGCAAAGTACTGGAAGCAACCCAAGTGCCCACCAGCAAATGAGTGGATCAAGAAACTATGGTACATTTACACAATGGAATTCTACGTGGCAGAGAGAAAGAAGGAGCTTATACCCTTTGCGACAGCATGGATGGAACTGGAGAGAATTATGCCAAGTAAAATAAGTCAGGCAGTGAGGGACAAATACCATATGATCTCTCCTTTAACTGGAACATAATCAACAAAAGAAAAAAGCAAGCAAAATATAACCAGAGACACTGAAATTAAGAACAATCTAACAATAGCCAGAGGGGAGGGAGGAGGGGACTGTGGGGAGAAGGGTTTTCAGGAACTACTATAAAAGACACATGGACAAAACCAAGGGGGAGGGTGAAAGCAAGGGAGGGAGGTGGGTTTGGATGGGGTGAGGGGGAGGGGAGGCAAGAAAATGCAGACAACTGTAATCGAACAACAATAAAGTAACTTTTTAAAAAGTGAATTTGGTTATCACTGCTGCTTCTAGGAAGGTTTCTGGAAACAAAAGTGATAAATAGGAGGCAAGGAGGAGTCAAAGTCTCAACACTGATGGGGTCAGGCAAACGCTACATGGCACGACATTATGTCTATATTACATGCTGTTGGTGCTCATACCAGAAAGCTCAGAGAAACTAGGTTAACTATTAAAAAGCCCATGTTTATTCCTCAAAGTTATTAATTCCAGGATGACATGGTCATGCCCTTCCCTAAGGTTCCTGCCCTTCTAATTCTACTGAACAATGTTCATGTTTATTACAGTGAATTATGGAAGATTATTATTCCCTCATCTTTATGAAAGGCAAATTTGTCAGCAAGAAGAGTCAGGAAAATGTCATACACTAGACTTTGAAGATGTAGACCTCCGGTGGATCTATTTATGCACTTATATTCAACAAGTGGTATGTGTGTGTCTTAAATTCTTTCTATGTACTGGAATGACAATATCATTGCTCTTGTGTAACTCACAGTCTAAGAAGTACAAATATTACACAAATGTTGTTGACTGAATTAGAATTGTGATCAGGGCTTTAAGGGAAAGATAATTATGCTATGAATACACTTGACAGGAGGACCTAAGCTTATCTGAGTGATATTTTAGCTGATCCAACCGATGGATGAATAGAGTAGTTGTAAGAAGGGAAGAGGGGCCACTATAGTAAGAAAGAGTAGCTATGAGAAGATCCTGAAGCAAAAGGAGCATAGAATATTCCAGGATTGAAGGAAGGTTCACGCAGCTGTAGGATATGGCATGGGGAAAGCTTCAAAAACTAGGAAGTGTCACATCATACAAGGTTTTTCAGCCTGTGTAGAAGAAAGCATTTGGGATTTACTTTAGTAGTAACTGGGATTTATTTAAGAGTTTTAAGCAAGAAAATTAATGGGTTTATCTCAGAAAATATTGCATGAGTTACTGTGCAAAGAGAAATGTGAGAGAGATCAACTAAGCAGTTGAAAAGAGGCCAGAGGAAATGTGACGCTAAGGTGTAGATAGAATGGTGGCAATGGAGACTGCTTATATTTAGACTATTGGATTGCAATGATGACAGAAACAATGGCCACTATTGGAATGAGAGGAAGAAGAGCATACCTTAGATCAGCTTATATTTATGCTGAGTAGACTGAAGACCCCCTCGTAGATGAAAGAGTAGAAACAAAAAGATGCAGTTGGGCAGAAAATGGTTAACATGGGTTGGTAAAGAGAAGGGAAAGGTTGAGAAGGTGTAAAGAGAAAAATGAAAGAAACATTTTGAGGTAATTACCATGTATGTAATATACACACACAAACACAAATTCTCATAAATATTTCTCTCTCTTTCCCCACCTCCCTTTCCCTATCTCCCTTTCTCTCTTTTTCTTCCTTCCTTTCTTTCTTTCTTTCTTTCTTTCTTTCTTTCTTTCTTTCTTTCTTTCTTTCATCTTTCTTTTTTTTCTCTTGTCTTTTTTTCTTCCCCTCCCCTCTCTCATACATACACATACAGAAAGAACACCATATTCTCTAACATTTTATATTTTAGAATGTTTTTATGTGGTTTTGAGAAATTATAGTAAAGCTTTAAGCTTACTAACTTTTTTAATGAAAAACTGTGCTGAGACTGGACTATTAAGGCAACCGAGTTTTATTCAGATTATGGATAAAACTGGATGACTGCTTTGATTTGAATTTTAATTGAGAGAGGATTATCAAGTATAATGCTCATGTTTCTTTCTTAAATAATTGCAATGATAGTAGTATCTTTTGCTGAGAAAAATATAAAAAGACTTGAAAAGTTCTCTGCCTGCCTCCCACACTCTATAATTTAACTTCCTTGTTATCATTTTTGAAATCTATATTAGAAAAACTATAACCATATATTTTGTTTAGTGATTTTCTGTATAGTATCATCTCACAGTGATATCACATTCTTTTTCTTTTCTTTTTTACTTAACTGCCAAAGTGCTTTCTACAGTACTATGTCAGAGGAATTTGAAGACTTCTGTTCAGGAATACAATAGGTTCTTTGATTACAGTGCTATTTCCTCATATCCTTTATTTAAACAATTTTTTTTAAGTCACAACCTTCACTTGTCATCTTCCTGTCATTTGTCTGGCCTCACGAAATTTCAGTGGCACTTTCATCGTTTCATTAACATTCTTGTGTCAAATTTCAAACTCATTCTTTGGATAAGTATGCAGTGTGCTGTTATAGATTATCTTCATTTTTCTGTTCCTTTTTCATTTCATTTCTTTCCTTTTTTTTCCTTCAACAAAATCTACTGAGTGTCTGCTGCATATAAGACATTGTTGAATCACTAGTATTATGAAAATGAACAAGGGTTGTTTTCATAAATCAGCATTCTAATCAGAAAGGAGGAAGTAGAAAGAAAATAAATACAGAAATTGTAGGTGAAGATATGCTATTCAGAGAAATAAAATTGGGTAATATACGGTGACTTGGAAGCTACTTTAGATTGCCTAGCAGGTGGCATTTAAGATGATACTGAAATAGGCCATAGAAAACCCTGTAGAGGTCAGGAGGAAGAACACTCCAGGCAGAAAAGATAGATATGAGAATGGCTTCAGACAAGAATGAGCTTGGGTTGTATAAAGAAGATGAAAAGGGAAAATATGACTGAGTCCTAATGGGAGGGGATGGCGTAGTAGAGACGAGGTCAGCACACATAGAGCTGTATGAGCCAGGGTCATGGGTGTGAGTATTTGTCAAATTGGTGGCACTTGCTGAGAACAGTTTGAGCAAAAGAGTAACATGGTCTTGATTACTCTTTTAAAGAAGCCCATCTGCTGGCCTTTTGGAGAACAACTTGAACATGAACTCGTGGAGAAGCAGGAGGCCAGTAGATGTTTAATTTGAGAATCCAGGTAAGGTTATTACTTCTTGAATTAGGGTGATAGTGGAGACTTAGAGGCATGAGCCAATTTCAGAAATCTTTTACAGAAACAATGGATGAGACTCATTAGAGAGAACATGCTGAGTTGAGTAAAGGCGAGGCAATGAGGATAACCCCTAGATCTCTGTTTTATACAATGGAGTGCCCCCCCACACTGTCCCCCAACCAAAGATGGAAAATGTTTGGTTTGGGGAAGAATTTTTCCATGAAAATTTAGAAGTTGCCTTTTTTTCTGATTTGGTTATGTAAAGTTTGAGATGGCTCTTAGACATATGTGTACAATTTTAAAATATCAGTTGGGTAATCTAGTCCGAGGTTTAGGAAAAGCCCAGAGACAGTTTTCGCAGATGGTTGCAGAGATACAAAGTGGGCTGTGAGAAGGAGTGATGTCCATCAATCAGGTCACCCAGGGAGAGTGAGTGACATTGAAGATGCTACCAAGGAAAGATCCTGGAGCACACCAACCTTTTAAGATCTAGAAAAGTCAGAGAGGCCTGAGATGATAGAGGCTAATAAAATACATGAAAACTGTAGGTAGGAGGACAATGTGTTCCCATTATGGAAGCTGAAGAAAAAAATGTATTTCAAAGAGATGGGATCTTTCAATTATTTATTACTGACAATAGATCAAATAATATAAAAACAGAAAAGGAAGCAACAGTGCGTGCTCTGTGGGACATGAATGATGTTCTAAGTAGATTGCCTGTGTTTTTGGGAAAATTGCTCAGCATTTTCTCATCTATACTAAAAACCTTTGTCCTTGACTCAAGTTCTCCTCCACTGTTGGTTTGGTTAATTATTTTTATTGTTGTTGTACATAAGAATTAGCTACAAGATAATCCTCAGGATACTACTTCTGCTCAGAGTAATAATCATCTCTGCCAATTTCTCCTATTTCTTTGGTTTGTACTCCTAGAGGAATCAATAGAAATGAAGAGCAGCTGGTGGGGTTGACCAGTCAGTATGAATTAGACTTTTCTACTTTGGCTTCATAGAGAATAGTAGCATTTAGGATCACACAATTTAATCAGACAGAATCAGGAATGAGTCCCATTTCTGACACCTATTGTGAGCCCTGGGGTCAAACTATCATACCTACCTAAGTTATGGTCCTCAAATGCAAAGTAGAGTCAAGTAAAATCTACCTGTTAGGGCACATATAAAGATAAAATGAGACAATAAATGCTAAGTGCTTAGCACAGTGCCTGGCACATGGTAAGTGCTTCATAAATGTCAACTGCAACTACTGCCAATAAAAATGATGACTGCAATTTCAAAAGTGGCCCACGAATTGTGGGGAGAACAGGAATCGGAACAGAACAGCATGAAATACTGTGGCGGGTGGAATAACGGCAAATAAAGGAGGATCAGGGGAGAGAAATCCATTTTGGCTGAAACACAGGTTACTCAAAGAGCCAACTAACTTTAGAAATCTTATTTAGTCATGACTTTGTTTCTTGGGGAAACCACAGAAGAGGCATGGGTGTATCTCCAAACCTTCAGAACGAAATTCCTGGTGAAGCTGATTCCTCCTATGTCTAAGGAATGCCTACTCAATAATCAGCCTTTCCTTGTGCTATATTTACAGGTCTGCAGCAGCTCTCAGAATTCTCTCTCAACATGACCAACATGCAGTTTCAATCTAGCTCCTTTTCCTTCTTCCTCCTTTTCCTCTTCGCGTTGTCTAAGTGCTAATAATAATAATTCAATTTAATAACATCCATCCTCACAGAGTACTCAAGCCCATCCGGTCCTCAAGGACAGCTAACCTTCCCAGATGCACCTTTCAGCTTCTTTATCACACTTGAAACACAGCATAAACTACATCTTCCCCAGACCTTGTCATAAAGGGCGAGGCCGTCACTGCAGGAATGAAGTCAGGGAAATACAACCTTGAACCATTTTATCTCCTCTCCTCTCTGCCCTCCTCCCCCCGCCTTGCCTTTCCCTCTTCTCTTTGACCAATACTTTCCCTTAGCAGCCAGAAAGAGAGGGGGGAAAACTTAAACTGTTGTTCCCAAAGGGGTCTCCTGCAATGGTTCACTTTCTGTTTGGCAATTGAAGCCCAATCTAATATGAACGATACTCAGCATTGATAGCTGCCTCAACAGTCATTAATTTGCTAATAGAAATTGCTTTTTGATAATGCAGGTCAGGATGATGGCCTCCGGTTTGTAGATAAAGAAATTGAAACATGAAATGTTAAATGTCTTCTATGCAGTGGCTGTGCTGGAAATAAGTCAGAGAAAGGACCCACTTAACCGGCATTCAGCTCTCTGGAACCTTAGCTTCCTGAAATATATGAAAAGAAAGTACCGTATTTTGCTGTGTATAATGTGTACCATTTTGCCCCAATTTTTGAGTGAAAAATAAGGTTGCACAGTGTACATGAGTATAATGAATACATGCCATGGCATAATAATGGTTACAATAATATCATGTCCAATGCTCACATAAAACGTGGGCACTTATGGTACACAGAAAAATATGGGTTAAAAGGTGCATATAATATTTATGAACAGCCAAAATAATTATAACAAAATGTGGTTGGAAACACTCATGCACTTGATTCACATAATCGTGCTGGATTCATTTATTCTCAATTGACACACAATTCTAATAACATTGTATATGTTGCTTCCCGGTATATTAAAAATAAAACTTGAAAGGTAAAATTTGTTTTAAGTAATAGTTGAAAATTATTAAGTACAAATTATAGGATAGAAATTATTATTGTCAAAACTTTATTTTCATTATTCGAATATTATTTTTCGCCACATCACGGATGAGAAAACTAAGATGTTGAGAGGCTGTATCATGTAAACAAAGTCACATAGTAGGTTCACAGAAAAGACAGAATGTAACTTCTATGTCGGTGACTCCTTAGTCTATATATATATATGAACACAAGGGTAATATCTACTACATGAAATTGCTTTGAGATCATGTGTACAGTAAAGAGCTATAGAAAGGTGAATAGAAAAGATCTTAGTTTTGCAGAAATTCCTAGGAAGGGTGCACAACTTAAGCTGCACTTAGTGTCTTAATGAAAATTAATGGGCAGCCAGACAGGGCAGAAGAGGGCAGGGCTAACACAGGATGTGTTCCTAACGCCTCACAGTGCTGAGGCCTTTGCTCCAAGGCTACACAGTTCCACTCATTCCTTTCTTACCAGGGTGGAATCTGTAATACGAGACTGTAGACATAGACTGTTAAAGACTCAGCGTCACACAGCTGGGCACCCTTCCACAGCACCGCATGGTGCTCTCAGTTCACTGATACATGTACACGACCCAGCCCAGGACCACCAGCTGGTGCATAAAGATGACCTTCCAAAGGGTTTGGAAGAAGTAACACCAGACAGGTGTCAAATTGGGAAATGGCCCTTGGAATCTTCAGTACTTTCGCATTTTCTCCTCTCTTTCACACTGATTTCTCTATTACAGTTTTCTACCTCCAGAGATCTTATGTTGTTTTACTTTCTAACTTTATGTCCTATATTGACAGCATACCTGATGATTTTTGCCAAAGACCTGTCTATACTTATTGAAAAGGATCTGTTCATACTTCACTTTTAAGAGCAGGGAGCAAATTTATCCCTGTGCACTGCAGTGGATACCGTGGTTCTGTGATATGCAGCTCAGATCCTCACATCACCTTTAAGGAGTAAAGCACTCTTCTTTCCAGGCTGTGAGAACGTTCATAGCTGACTGCTCTCTCATGAATTCCTCTATGGAAGAGAGTCACTTTGACCAAGGTCACACCCTTTCCCAAGAGCATCACATATCCAATGACCAATCTACACGAGTATATAAAGTCCTGGCTCCTTTGTCTCCATATGGGAGAATCCTGAAAGGCCATTCCAGGTCAGGAGCTCTCAGAATTGTGTATGCATCAAAGTTATCTTCATTCTCTATCGAATTCTGCATCCTTTAGTCCTCTGTAAGCATGGTCTCTGAGATACTGGAATTAAAATGTATTCAAGTATGGGTTTGCTTTTCTTGCCTGGCAGACCTGATTCATAGCTTGCAGCTTAGGACTTGCTTCCCATGTTGTTTTTAATGCAACAATAAACACTGCATTGGACCAAGGGAGGGTCTTTACAACAAGGACTGTGCGGCAGAGTACCCATGAAAATGGAGAGGACCTGTCAGTCCTGTCATGTTCCATGCCACCCAGAAGATGCTAGACTGATAAAACAAGCACCAGTTGAGGCACCAGCTTGGTGGTGGTCCCTATGAGGAAGGAGTGCCATCTTCTAGGACACATCAAGGATTCTAATAGGTAACACCATGGGTCTGAGATGCAAGAAGTGGAGCTAGGAGGGACTCACTTACTATCAGTCTCAGCAACTCACTTAGGAAGTTTCTTGTTCCCATCCCTAAAGTTGGGCTCCACAAGATTAGAGGTCCTAGTTCACAGAAAGAGATGTTTTCTAACAGGGGGGAAATGATGAATATCATGAAACTTTAAGCTATAGCTTTCACCCCATCACTTCAGCTTCATTGCTCCAAGAGATCTCAGGATGGCAAGACAAGGGTTATAAAACTCTGATCATCAGGAAGGGAAAGGGCTTCTGTTACACCATGTAAGGAGAAAAGAATGTGTTGGGTACCCAAGTCTTTTACTTGGGAACTTATCGGTACCACTTGGCTCAGTTTTGGTGAGCATCAGTTGCAGTCTTAAGGCCAGCAGTAATGAGAGTCCTGTCTCATCCCACTAAACTTTATCTTCTGCTTCCATAGGAAAAGAGGCATGTCAGAGAAATTACACAAAGTGTATCTGAGTGTAATGAGGGATTAATCAGGGTACATTATAATGGATGCTGTGGTGTGCTGCCCAGATCCATTGTCGTTGAGGCAGAAGCACTGATTCCTCCAGATGCGGGAAACATTAGCTGTCAACAGCCCTCAGCTCAATAGCTTTCCTACAATTTGCCTTTGCTGAGGAGAACAGCCTCATGCAAGGGCATGCTCTCTTCTTGGAGACACCTCTAGTGTCTGGTGCATAGACGTTCCCCACGGCTGTATCCCCTGAGAGCAGTCCCAAATAAGCTGATGCATGCCAATCTTTGCCTCAGAGTTTATTTTCAGGCAAATAAACAAAGTGCAAAAAGAAGTTTGCCCTCCAAAAAGAAGTTTGAAATCGGGAGGCGTTTCCGAGTATCTCTACCTTCCCAGAGAGAGATATATTTGAGGAAGAGGATAGTTCAGGAGGCCATTAAATCATATTTTGCTATTCTAAATGCAATCCAAGGACTAGCAGCACCAGCATCCCTGGGAGTTTGTTAAAATGCAAACTTTCACCCCATCCCAGACCTACTGAATCTCAATATGCATTTTCCAGAATTCCCAGAGGCCATGTGTGCGTGTTCAAGTGTGAGAAGGCTGGTTCTCAAGCCATGTTGTTTAAATTTTTTGAATTGTACATTTCTATCATTAAAAAGAATATGAGCGTGTTCACAATATTTATAATATTATATATAATAATATAACAATTTTCATTGTTTATTAAAATTTTACTGCTTATATGTAATAATATATGACATAAAGTCTATGTGATACTTATAATTTATAACTACATTGTATACAATTATACTAATATGTCATAAACATTGAAAAACATTCACAAATACACAGACTAAAAAGAATAACGTGAAAAGAGTAAGGACAATTCCATAGTTCCCTCCCTCTCCTTAGTAGATTGTCACTCATCCCCTTGGGTTTGTGGTCCCTCTATGGGAGACTGTAACTCTATATGCAGACACAGCTCAATCCTATGCATTAGTTAGGGTCTTAGGAGAGGGATTAATGGGAATCTCAGAATTTAGAAAAGTTAAGGATTGCTTTCTCTCTCAACTGGGAATGGAAAGAAAACCAGAGTGGTGTGAACTGGCACAGGGAGCTGGCAACTAACACTGCCACCATTTCAAATAGTGTCACAGAATCAAGGGAGAGAGGAAACTTCTCCCTTATTGCCCAATCAGTATTATTCTAATTCAAGACATTCACCAAATCTGTCCATTTTTCACATGGGATGCTTGCTATTTTCAGGTATCTGACTGAATTTTCAGGAGCTGCTTAGCAGGTCATTTCATTTGTCAGGTAGATGAAGGTAATGAGAATGTATCAGTCCCCCATTCAGATTCACAGCTGATGTGTCACCATGCATTTCTATAAATATTACTCTTATTTACTTAGGATGCATTTCAAATTAGCAGTAGATTACACAAACACACTTTATGTATATGTATATGTATTATATTTATATATATACACATACACATATTTTATACACACACGTATATTACATACCTACACCAGGGTTATAACTCTATTCCTCCTTTTTCTGGCCTGCAGAGATGAACCAATACAGTGCAGCCACATGTGCCTGAATTGACATCTTCAATGATAATTGCATTAGCGCTGAGGCTCGGGAGGTTGGTATGGAATCTGTTCAGGACCCCTGGCGTGGGAGCTGAGCACCATTGTTCTGCAGAGAAGAAAGCACCCTATAATTTCCCTGAAAGTAGAAGGGGAGCAAAATGATATTGCTTAGAAAACGCACAAAGTAATAGCCACGGTGTCAGCTGTTTTGTCAGCCTTTCTGTTAGCAATGGAATGCTACACGAGAATGAAGAAAAGTCTCTCTCTAAATGCAAGACAATTAAAATATTTGAGTGAGTCAGGAACAGGAGGTCTCGAGGAGGAAAGCAAGTGGAATTGAAAGCAAGCGGCTTTGTTTCCCCACAAAAGAAGCAGTGCAGGAACTGATACCAGCAAAATCCAAGACAATTCAATATTCTGTATGGTGGTAAGTTGTTCCAGAGCATCCTAACTGGGTAGCCCAATGAGTAGTCGCTGGTGAAGCATTTCCTTAAATCAAGTTTCTGTTCCAAACTCTATTACGGATGTGCTGATGGAAAAATTATTTTCATTCCTGATGGCTCTTCAAGTTCACTTTTTGTCAGTCCTCCTCAACTCCAGACACAGGTAATGGTGATGGTGATGAACTTACAGGAAGAGAATCCATGAGAATAAAAATGAAACGATATTAGTCAAATGTCCCTGCAGGCCTGCTGTCCTGATGACAGAGACAAAATGTGGTGTCCACAAGGTCAGCTTTTATGATGTAAAAGGGACTCAGACCACTTCACTAAAGGATTGGGTCTGGGACCACTCTTAGTGCTGGAAGTTATGTCTGTGTTGGTATTTCCTTCCTGAGAGAAAGCTTAAAAAGTCAATTCCCAAACTGCTTCTTGGAAATACTCTTTTTCTAAAAGCTATAGGACTAGGAAGGTGAGAGAAAGAACAGCCTCATGACATTGAAGTAAAATGAGCTGAACTTTTGGCTCTCTGAGTAGATCTCTAATATAACCAACATCCCTGCAAAGCAAAATTTTAGAAATACTTTAAAATACCTAATTTTGGGTAAGGAGCTTAAGGTATAAATGCACACAAATAACCACAAACTTTTATCAACATAAACTAGCTCTTAAACACACAAACCACAAACTTCCATTTAAAATGAGCATACAAAGAAAAATTAAAGAAACAAATTAAAAATTCAAACAGTAAGTATGCCAGTCAGAACAATTAACATTACAAAAATATTCATTTTAGATGAACTACTTTTAGTATTTGACAAACACTTTAAGTTTTTACTCAACTGTTAGTCTGCTTTTAGTATGCTGGAGATGTTTAAAAGATAATGACAACATACCATTTATTGTTAAAAAATTAGGAAAGCAAACAGAAAAAAAATAAGGTTAGAGGTATAAGAAAAAGATTAATTAATAAGTTTGGAAATAAAAATATAGTCATTCAAATAAGAATTGAACTGCTGTAACAGAGTAGAAGACAAGTCAGTGGTTTGGAAACAGTACTAAAGACAACATTCAGCATGCAGATTAAAGAGAAAATGTAGCCCTGGCTGGTGTAGCTCAGTGGATTGAGCGCGGGCTGGGAACCAAGCGGTCCCGGTTCGATTCCCAGTCAGGGCACATGCCTGGGTTGCGAGAAAGGTCCCCGTGAGGGCCATGTGAGAGGCAGCCACACATTGATGTTTCTCTCCCTCTCTTTCTCCCTCCCTTCCCCTCTCTCTATAAATAAAAAAAATAAAAATAAAAATCTTAAAAAAAAATAAAGAGAAAATGTTAAGATTATATAAAAGAGAAGTGAGGACAAAATCTTCACAACTTAGGGACAGGCAAAAGTTCTTTAACATGATATCTAAATCATACTCCTTAAAGGAAAAACATAGGTAAAATGGAGATTATATTTAAAGCTTTTGATTTAGAAAGAAAACACTAATAAGAGAATGACAAATCATATTGCAGACTAGTAGAAAATATTTGCAAATGTCATATGCAAAAAGAACTCTCAAAATTTGCAGTAAAAACAATAAAACAAATAAAAACTGGATAAAAGTCTAGAGTAGACCCTTCACCAAGGAATATATTCAAAATAAATCACATAAAAAAGTTTTAATCAATAGCTATTAGAGAAATGTAAATTAATGCCATGATGGGATACCAATGCCCGTGTAGTAGGATGGCTTAAATGAAAAATACTAACAATAACCATCGCTGGAAAGAATGTAAAGGAACGGGCAACTGTCATATATTGCTGGTAGGAATGCAAAATAGTACACGACTCTGAAAAACCAGTTTCTTTAAAGTTAAACATATACGTATCACGTTATCCAGCTATCCATTCCTTAGCATTTAACCTAGGGAAGTAAAGCCAGTGCATAGAGGTTTGCAGCAACATTATTCATTATCACCCAAAACTGGAAACCACTCAATTGTCCTTCAATAAGTTAATGGATAACCCAAATGTGGTAACATCATCACTAAAAAAGAACAAACCACTGATATATTTAACAGCTTGGGCACATATCAAAGACATCAGGTTGAATGAAATAAGCCAATCTGAAAAGATTATGTACTGCATAAGTCCATTTATGTGACAGTCTCAAAGGAAAAGACCACAGTGACAGAAAGAGTAAGAAGTTACAGATCGGGAGACGATCTGACTACAAAGGGAACGCACGAGGGAGTCATTTGGAGTGACGGAACTGTTCTGTGTCCTGATTCTGGGGGTGGCTATATGAATTTATACATTTTCCAGTATTGAACACCAAAAAATTAAATTTACAGTATGTTAATTTGAAAAATAAAGTTAAAAAATTAGCAAGCTAGTTACTGTGATAGGCATGGACATGTGTATGTATCTACAAGTGATAGAGAAAGCATATGCGCAGATCATTTTAAACTACTGACCAACTAACTATTCAGTCAAAAAAAGGCTGAAAATTTTCAAAAAATCAGTAATACCCATGTTACACCTTTTATTTAAAAAACTCAACTTAATTCTAAATAAACAAAAAGCTCATTTGGACAAAACATGTATTTGGATACTTAGAAATGAAATTCTACAAAACTTATGGGATAAAAAGGAAATGAAAGTCACAAAATACTTAGAAATGAATGGCAATGTAAGCTTGGCATATCTTCTAAAATAAACTAGGGTACCTAAATCAATTCGGCATTTAACTCACTTAACGAGGAATACTGAGGAGGCAAACCTAAGTGAGGAAATAAAGAAGAAATGAATAGGAATCAAAAAACAATAACGCATATCAATAAACTCCAAATCTCCGACTTTGGAAACAGGTTTTAAAATATGTGAACAAGAATGATGAAATAGGAAAAAAGGGAAACAAAGGTACAAATACAAAATATTGATATAAATATATGGGGCATAATTACACAGAGCCCATCAAATTTTAAAAATTAAGACAGAATTATTAAAATCATTACACACCAGCAATTAAAAAATTAAATAAAATGAATTAATATTGTGAAAAACATATGAATATACCACACTGACTCAAAAAGAAATGGAAATCTTTTTTTTCTTTATGTTTTTTTATTTTATTTTAATTATCTTTTATTGATTATGCTATTACAGTTGTCCCCAATTTTTTCCCCTTTGCCCCACTCCCGCAGCACCCCCACTACTTCAGGCAGTTCCCACACCACTATTCATGTCTATGGGTCATGCATATAAGTTCTTTGGCTACTCCATTTCCTATACTGTACTTTACATCCCCATGGCTATTCTGTAATTACCTATTTGTATTTCTTAGTCCCCTCTTCACCCATTCCTCTACACCCCCCACCCATCTAGCAGCCATCAATATGATCTCTCTATCCATGATTCTGTGAATGTTCTTCTTGTTTGCTTAGTTTGTTTTATAGATTCAATTGGTGACAGACATATATTTATTGGCCTTTTATTGTTCATAGTTTTGACCTTCTTTTTCTTAAATAAGTCCCTTTAACATTTCATATAATAATCGTTTGGTGATGATGAACTCCTTTAGTTTTTTCTTGTCTGGGAAGCTCTAGTTTTGCTGGGTAGAGCAATCTTAGCTGTAGGTTCCTGCTTTTCATGATTGAATATTTCTTGCCAATCCCTTCTAATCTGCAAAGTTTCTTTTGAGAAATCAACTGACAGTCTTATGGGAACACCCCTGTAGGTAACTAATCGCTTTTCTCTTGCTGCTTTTAAGACTCTATCTTTATTTAACCTTTGGCATTTTAATTATGATGTGTCTTGGAGTGGGTCTCTTTGCGTCCATCATGTTTGGGACTTTCTGGATTTGCTTTCTGGATTTGCATGTCTATTTCCTTCACCAAAGTAGGAAAGTTTTCTTTCATTATTTTTCAAATAGATTTCCAATTCCTTGCTCTTGGTCCTTTCCTTCTGGCACCCTTATGATGAGAATGTTGGACTGCTTAAAGTTTTCCCAGAGGCTGCTTACATTTTTCTAGATTTTTTGGATTCTTTTTTCTTACTGTTGTTCTGATTGGTTGTTTGGGGGTTTTTTTGGTCCCTTATGTTCCAAATCATTGATTTCATTCTCAGTTTCATCCACTCTACTGTAGTTTCCTTATAAATTGTTCTTTATTTCAATTAGTGTATCCTTCATTTATGACTGGATCTTTTTTATGCTGTTGAGGTAATCACTAAGTTCCTTGAGCATCCTTATAACCAGTGTTTTAAACTCTACACCTGACGGATTGCTTATCTTCATTTTGTTCAGCTCTTTTTTTGGAGTTTTGATTTGTTCTTACATTTGGGCCATATTTCTTTGTCTCTTCATTTTGGTAGCCACCCTGAGTTTGTTTCTATGTATTAGTAGAGGTGCTATGACTCCCTGTCTTGGTAGCATGATCCAATGTAGTAGATTGTATTGTCCAGTGGCACAACCTCCCCTATCACCCAAGCTGGGTACTCAAGGTGCACGCTTAGTGTAGACTGAGTACACCCTCCTCTTATCGTTGAGACATGATTCCTGTTGGCAGGTCAATTGGAGGGATTTACCCAGGCCAGTCAGCTGCAAGGACTGGCTGTGACCACTGGCCACCAACCTCCACCCTCTGTGAAGAATCAGCTGTGCAGGGGCAGAACGGTGGTACTCCAATGGGATCTGTAGCTGTCCACTAGGTACACAGGCTCTGGGGTTTCCTGAGTGGTGAGGCCAAGGTCAGCCCCCACCTGTGTTTTGCCTGGGGCCAATTGTATGAGCTGTAAAGCAATCAGCAGATGACTACTACTTGTGCTGGGTTTGGAGGTTCCCAAGTGAAACCAAGCTATGAACCTAGGCTAGCTGCTGCTAGTCCAGGCCTGGAGCAAGAGGTATAGGGGGTGAGGGTTCACTGAGGCTGGCTATTGCTTATTATAAAGGATTTAGGAAGTTATAAGCATGAGCCACGACCAGTCATTTATATGAAAAGTCACTATTATCAGTTTGGGTGGACCCATAATTTGGATGGGATGAAGTCTCAGGGAATCTCCAGGGCAGGGCAAACAGTGTTAGGCAGGATGATGGAATCTCAGATATGACACCCACCTGCCTCAGTGGCTCTTTGGGGGGAGGGTTCAGCAAAGGGACAATGGCCTCTGTCTGCCTTTTTGTATGGAAGAAAGCCGTCCCCCAGCTCTTGCCTTGATGCCAGACACATCAATTCTTCCCTGTATGTTAATGATGCCTTTCAAGCTGCTAGTCTGGTGCTGGTGCTGGAGCTAGAGGGAGTGAGTCTGAGTAAGTCTGTGTGTGGTTCTTCAAGAGGAATTGCTTGGGACTCCAGAATAACTTTTTGCAGCCATAGGTTTTTGGAGCCATAAGTTATGAGAACTTATCCTCGTAGTGTTAGAACCCTGAGCTGAGGGGCCTGATGTTGGGCTGGGACTTCCCACTCCTGAGATATCCCTACAGAATGTTTATCCACCACATGTGGGTAAGGAACCAGCTTATTCTGCATCTCCACTCCCCCTACCAGTCTAGATGGATGTGGTTTCTTTAATTCTGTAATTATTGGACTTCCATTCAATTCTATTTCTGATGGTTCTGAGCGATGGTTGTTCTATGGTTTTGTTGTAATTTTTAAAAAGATTTTAAGTATTTATTTTTAGAGAGAGGGGAAGGGAGGGAGAAAGAAAGGGAGAGAAACATCGATGTGTGGTTGCCTCTCATGCTCCCCTCACTGGGGACCCGGCCCGCTACCCAGGCATGTGCCCTGACTGGGAAACAAACCAGTGACCCTTTATTTCGTAGGCCAGCGTGAATCTACCGAGCCACACCAGCCAGGGTATAGTTGTAATTTTTACGTGGTTGTGCAAGGATGCAAGCTATGTTTACTTACACCTCCATCTTGACTGAAAATCTAGAAGTGGAAAGTCTTGATAAATCAATAACAATGATTAAAATTAAGTGTAGCTATATGTTTCCCCCCCAAAAGCTAACAGTTCCACATATGTTACAGCTGAAGCATATTTGGTGTTTAGGATACAGATATGTATCATGTTACTCTGAACTTTTCTGTGTGATTGGAGCACAAGACATGAATTTGGGTTCTGCCTCTTGCCTCTCGCTCAGAGTGGTGTGAGACATTTAACATGCCTGAGGCCTGTTTTTTTTTTCCTATTGTGAGGGGAATGTAAGGTAATACATACACATGTGCTTACACATACATGATATATGTTCTGTGAGTATTTCTGGACCTGATCAGATCACCTAGACACAAGAGGCCTCGAATCTGGCAATGGGTCTTATTATAAGACACCAGCAAAGAGACAACCGTACTGTAAGATGGGGCTGAGTCATGTTTGTTTTGAGTTTGTAGGAATATCAGTTGAAAGCCGTACGTGGAATATGAATGAGCAAAATGAGATATAGCTCATTGTTCCTAGAATATGAGCAAACACTAAATTCTGAAACCCTGAAACTCAGATGTCAATTTTTTTATTATACGCGCATTACCAGAGATGGAGTTTTAGAAGGTGCAGTGCTGCTCATAGCCTGGCCGGAAGGCACTTGGATGTGTGGAAGTCCCCTCTCTGTGTCACTCTAAAAGCTAACTTTGTGTGCAGATTATGGAGCCAGAGGCACCAGAGAGCTACATAGCGTTTGTCACTGAGGACCCAGAGAAAGGACCAGGAAGAACAATGTGAAGAAAGCAAGCTTCAAATGTAGAAAGACAAAACAAAGGCGGTAGGTAAGGCCCGTGTGGCGTGGTGAAGAGACGGCGTTTTCCCACCCCGAGGTGTTCACACATAGGCCTGATAACTTCCTGAGACGAAGCTGTGCAGGGATCGGGACCAGATGAGCCTCGAAATCCCGCTTAAGCCTGTCCGGGTGTACTCTGAGCAGGTGCCTGAACCTGCAACCCACTCCTTTCATAGGTCAGAGGCCCCTGAGAATGACGTAGAGAAGATGTTCACCCCCATGGCCACAGATTGTTCCCTAGGCCTCGCGAGCCACTCTGAACCAAGCTGCTGATCACAGGGAGGGACACTTATAAATGTGATCACATCCCCCCATTCATGACCCAAACATTATTTGATAATTTAGGTCCTCTGACAATTGATCAAACATATGATTTTCTGTGAATATGAGTACAAGTGGTATTTAACTATCTCAATGATACGGACTTGTAGAAAACAATGTAAGGTGAGGGATTTGTGATTTGTGATAATGAGCCCCCCGAGGCAGGGATCATGCACTGAACCTCTACAGTAGCGGTGGAAGGGAGACAGGCTTCACACAAGTGGCACTTAGGATGTGACAGCTCAGTCTATACCACCAGCCACTGCACAGCTGCCATCTGTGGGTATGGTACTACTTTTACTATTACACCTCAATCTCTCCAACCTTCCTATAGACCAGATGATTTTTTTTTTACAATTTATATTTAGCAGATGAGAAATTTTAGAAACAGAAAAATTAAGTAATTTGTCTAAAGTCACACAGCAGGTATGAGGTAACAGCGTTAAGAGTGAATTCTGATGATGTAATTTCACTGTCCACACCAGTCCTTCTTTGAGCTGCCAAAGTATTGATCAGGGGAGTTCACTCACCTGGCAGCTGTCTGTCATTATCATAAAAGTTATATGTGTAACTATTGTACATGTACATACTCTGCTAATTCTATTCAGATGGGTGAGTCTATACTGTACACTTCTATAGCCTGGCCTATGCCCCAAAGTGAAAAGACAATCACAAATCAATATTTTGTGAATTCTGTGCCTTTTCTTTCTAGTGTCAGTAGACTTATCTTGCTTATGTTTCATTTGGGGATGGTGGTAAAAACGCTATATGTGGCGAGTGTTGGCTTAGCAGCATCCTAGGACGAGAGATGCATGATGAAGACTCTATTCCTCAGAGGCTGTGTAAGTGAGAATCAGTTCCCTGTAGGGTGTCACTGCATGTTGGAGAAAGTAGTACAGAACTGAACTGACCCCAGCGGCCCCTAAGGTTTTCTCTAATCTGCCTCTCAGCATTCAGCGGTCCATCAACAGGGTACTTTCCTCAGTGTCCACGCCTGCGCGTTCTTGTGCCGGTAGCTAAAGCCTCCGGTGCAGGGCTGGCTGCTTCCTTTTCCAGACAGCATCCTGACCCTGATGACAGTGTATAAATTTACATGGCCCGCCACAGCATTTCCCTTCTCCCTCACCACTGTTTTGTAATTTGAAGAGAAGTTGCTGAGAAAAGAGCACTGGCTTTGCAAATGGCAGGAATATGGGTGAATTCCATTTCTGACTCTCACTACTCATGTGACCTTAGGTAAAATGGCATATGCGATGAGATCAGACAGATCTGGTTCAAATCCAAGATCTTTTATTTGCTTGTTTTGAAAAGTTGGGCAAGTGACTTATTCCTCTAAACCTCATTTTCTTCACCTTTAGGGAAGGATAATATTAATGTCACTAACTAGACCACAGGACCAAATACCATGCATAGTTCGCAGGATGCTGGCTAGAATGCTTTAAATGTTTGATAAATGGTAGCTTTTACTGTGAAAATGTATGGAAAGCACCTGACTCAGAGCCCAACACCTAGTGAATACCCTGTCTACTTCATTTCCCCACCTCTTCTGAAGCATGTCTTCAGCATTTTCCCAGCATTCAGTGTCTAATTCTGGGCACTGTGATCACTGCTTTAGTGGGCTTCTGTAGCCAGCCCCTGACTAGGTCAGCGTCTCAGATCCCAACATTTCTCTGGCTGCATCTTCCACAGTAAGCTAGTAACTTAAAGTCTTCCCCAATATTTGAGTCCTGAGGAACTATACAAGACTCTTTCCAGGCAATATCAGCATTTTTTCTTTTTTTTTTTTGGTGGCTGGTTCTATGAGTTTTCTATGGCTTCATAACAAATCACCATGAGTGTGGTGGTTTAAAACAACAGGAACGTGTTCTCTCACTTTTCTGGGACCACAAGTCTGAACCCAAGGCGTTGGAATGCCATGCTCCCTCTGACAGTTCTAGGGGAGGACGCTTTCTTGTCTTTTCCAGCTTCTGGTTGCGTCTGGCAATCTTTAGCTTCCTTGACTACTGAACTGCAATCTCTGTCCCCACAGTCAGATTGCCTCCTCCCGTTAACATGTCCCTGACTCTCTTCCTTTCTGTATCAAGTAAGGGCGGGACACTGGTTATTGGGTTTAGGGTACACCCACACAACACAGGATCATCTCCTCCTCTCAAGATCCTGAACTTAATTACGTCGGCAAAGGCCCTTTCTCCAAATGAGATCACATTCAACACTGTGGGATTTAGAAAGGGTACATAAAATTGTGGGGGTCACAATCCACTCACTATGCTAGAGACGGGAGGAAAAAGCGGAGAAGAAATTAATTGAAGTCCTCTTCTTTTACAGATTTGTACATTTCCGAAAGGCTAAGTTCCCCGCCCCCCGCTCCACCTCCCCACCGCCCCTGTTCCCCCAAAAGCAGGCAGCTAGAACAACCTTTCCCTCAGGTTCTATTCTGTGGAAGAATCAGCCTTTGGAAGTTTCTATCTAAAGAGTTGCATAGAATCACTTCTTAGTTGAAATCATCAAGGTGTTAATTGACCTCTCTGGTGGTATTTTTTTCTTCTAAGGACACTTCACGCAAGTGCTGCTTTTCTGGTTTAAGGCCGTCATTCTTGTTTGCTTGGGCTCTAATCACCTGAAGTAAGTCCTTTCCCCTTCCTTACCTATTCCTCCTATTTGAGTCCAGTTATCATAACCACACCCACCGTCATCCTTGCCCCAGGCTGGAGGTATGAAGGTCTCTTAATAATCTTTCTCTGTAGGTCATCTCCTCTAATCCTTTTATCATTTTTGGATCCTCTCCAATTTATCAATGTCCCCCATGAAACCAGCAGCCAAAACGCTACAAGAAGCGTTGTGCACCTTGTTTCTAAGCAGAGAGATAACAGATATTCACAAAGAAGTCCGGGAATTTTCAGAAACACATTCTGGAATTAAATGTAATGTATTAAGTCATTTTTCCCAGTGCTTTATGTACGCCTCCACTGCTTCCGCAACTGCATCAGGGAAAATGGAGAAAATAGACAGCTCTGTGTGGATTAGTTATATCTCAAAACAATGGTAGCTGCTGTTCATCCCACACTCACCTGGGCCAGCACCTGTGCTTTCCATGTGCTGGTTATCTCATGTAATTCTATACTCTCTCAAAACAGGCGGAGAGAAAGTCAGAACTTGGCTGTGCTGTGGTCCGTCACACTGCATCTCAGGAAAACACAGGGTCATATTTTAAGCCCCTAATGAAGCACCATGCATACTACTTCATTTAAAGGATAGTTCAGTACATATTCAGTTCACTGGCTGGGTTCAG